>JXCR01083810.1:0-13579 GCA_002079205.1 Phalaenopsis hybrid cultivar | reverse complement strand
AGATAACACACTATTATATAGTAGATATTGTGACATATCTATGGGTGTCATAAAAGCAGTCCTATAAGTCCACAATAAATCATCTAGCCTAAGGGACCATTCTTTCCTACTAGAGTTAAGAGTTTTTTCTAATTTTTTTTAATCTCTCAATTAGAAACTTGTGTTAAAGCAGTAGTACGAGGGTCATATGTAGTAGATATCATATGTTTAATTTCATATTTAAGTTAATATTTCAATTCATTTATTATAAAAATAACTCTCTTCATCACTAATAATAACTCTCGGCATTCCAAATCTATTAAAAATAATTTTTTTTAANAATATTCCTATTCAACTAAGAGTGTTATCTTATTTGTTTTTCTAGCCTACGGTCAATAGCCTTTGATCCAAGAGGTTTTAACATTTCAATTGATCGGATCGAAAGTAAATTAAGATAAAAAAGATAACACACTATTATATAGTAGATATTGTGACATATCTATGGGTGTCATAAAAGCAGTCCTATAAGTCCACAATAAATCATCTAGCCTAAGGGACCATTCTTTCCTACTAGAGTTAAGAGTTTTTTCTAATTTTTTTTAATCTCTCAATTAGAAACTTGTGTTAAAGCAGTAGTACGAGGGTCATATGTAGTAGATATCATATGTTTAATTTCATATTTAAGTTAACATCTCAATTAATTTATTATAAAAATAACTCTCTTCATTACTAATAATAACTCTCGGCATTCCAAATCTATTAAAAATAATTTTTTTTTTTAAAAAAAAAGTTTAACATCCTGGGATTCACACTTCGGTAAAGCCGATCCTTCAATCCATTTCGAGATATAGTCTACTGCAATTAAAATGCAAATGTTTCTTAAAGATGACACAAAAGGTCACATAAAATCTATTCCTCAAACATCAAATAATTCAACCTCATAATATAGTTTAAGAACATTTCATTTCTCCCAAAAATATTGTCTCCCCTTTGACAATTATTATATTTCTTAATGTAATCATTAGTATCCTTAAACAAGGTGGTTAATAAATTCTGATTGTAAAATCCTAGACGCAGTTTTAAATTTCTGAAATGTCATCAAAACTCAGAGTCACGATAAGATCTAATGATTTTTTCTACCTCATCTAAAGGAACACATCTCCTAATAATTTACTACTTGCACACTTTAAACAGATATGATTTATCCTAAGAAAATAAANGGTGGTTAATAAATTCTGATTGTAAAATCCTAGACGCAGTTTTAAATTTCTGAAATGTCATCAAAACTCAGAATCACGGTAAGATCTAATGATTTTTTCTACCTCATCTAAAGGAACACATCTCGTAATAATTTACTACTTGCACACTTTAAACAGATATGGTTTATCCTAAAAAAATAATNAAAGTGTTTTGATATTGCAGATCCACCTTAAAGTTGTTCCTCGTCGTGCTGCTCACAGTATTCGCTCCAAAGCTCTTCGGAGTAGCACCTCCGGGTTTAATGTTAATTCCTATATAACAACTAGGTTTTCCTAAACANAGCTCTTCGGAGTAGCACCTCCGGGTTTAATGTTAATTCCTATATAACAACTAGGTTTTCCTAAACAAAGGTGTAGTGTGTATCAAAGTAACAAAACATGCAGTATAAAAGAAAAGAACAGTATAATGTACAATAAAAAGAAAGAACAGTATAGCATGTTGAAAAAATAGTACAACGTACTAGGAAAAACAGTATAACATGCTAGGAGAGTAATGCAACATGTTAGGAAATAAAAATGCTGCAATGTAAATCATACCTGTAAATTTGNTAGTGTGTATCAAAGTAACAAAACATGCAGTATAAAAGAAAAGAACAGTATAATGTACAGTAAAAAGAAAGAACAGTATAGCATGTTGAAAGAATAGTACAACGTACTAGGAAAAACATTATAACATGCTAGGAGAGTAATGCAACATGTTAGGAAATAAAAATACTGCAATGTAAATCATACCTATAAATTTGAGAAGTCTGTTGTTCCTTTAAGCTAGTTATTATTCACTGTATAAATAAAAGAAATGTTGCATGGAAACTTCGAGAAAATCGACAAATAAATCCACGACGAAAGATTCAGGAAAATTGACGAGTAATAATTTAAACAAAACTATCAAAACATCGNACTGTATAAATAAAAGAAATGTTGCATGGAAACTTCGAGAAAATCGACAAATAAATCCACGACGAAAGATTCGGGAAAATTGACGAGTAATAATTTAAATAAAACTATCAAAACATAAGGAAAATCCCGGAGAAAAGACCACGAGTGCTTTGTCCGAAAATTCCGATAAAACATACGAAAAATCCGAAAAGAGAGGACCGCAAGCACTCGGGTCGGGGCTAGGCTCAAATATATATATTTGTACTCGAGGGTCATCGAAGGCTACTCGGTCACCTGGATGTATAAAGTCTGTCATTCTACTAGAATGATATCNAGCACTCGGGTCGGGGCTAGGCTCAAATATATATATTTGTACTCGAGGGTCATTGAAGGCTACTCGGTCACCTGGATGTATAAAGTCTGTCATTCTACTAGAATGATATTCTACTGAACCTAACTTAGGAGGGTACTCTTTAGCTCAGGATCGATGATCAACAAGTGGACAACCCGGATGTAACATATTTTAAAATTTAAGTTTTAACATGCACATATGTTTCATGCATACAAAAGAGAAGTTTTAATTTTGTAATGAAAATATTTTTTATAAATATTGTATATGTTCTTATCAATTTGTTTTATCAATTTTAAAATGTATAGTTGTCCACAAGTCGATCACGTCATCGGGCCTAGGACTATCGACAACCTAAAAAGGTACAGGTCCCTTTCTAGTCTTATGTCGGTGAATGATATTTTCATCCTACAGTTCATAAGGTCCCGGAATTGAGTCCTGGTGTTGNTTTAAAATGTATAGTTGTCCACAAGTCGATCACGTCATCGGACCTAGGACTACCGACAACCTAAGAAGGTACAGGTCCATTTCTAGTCTTATGTCGATGAATGATATTTTCATCCTACAGTTCATAAGGTCCCGGAATTGAGTCCTGGTGTTCTATGATGAGATATCATTCTACTCTACCACCGGCGTGCCTTTATCATCATCGTCCTACGCCGCAAAACAAAACCGACCTACTTGCGACCTTGCTTAATGGTTTCACATATAGCAAAATGTTATACATGAGCACTTATATATCAGACATAAGCACAAAAAACCGAACCGAGAAGCAATGAAAGAAAATAATAAAAATGGGGATGAGAGAGAGGGGACACTGATTCATCAAAAACATCGAAGAGAGATGATAAATCAACGTCAAAAATGTGGCAAAAAGACCTAAGAAAGAAGACCCAAGATCCTTAAATCAATCCTAGAAGGATATCATTTTCTAACATTTCATAAATGGATCAACCCAAGAAGGGTATCCCTTCCAAATGAAGATTTTATGAATCTCCAAACCCTTCATGAATTCAATTTATTTCAAATTCATGATTTCCTGAAATAAAGCTATAAAAAGTCTTTTATATGTCACAAAATAAGAGAGACTAATTAATAGAGGGGACAACCTTCTAACCTTCCAGAAAATCATGCCAATATCAAAATCATTTAAATCCAACCTTCATTAAAAGCTTTTCATTTCGCATAAACATGAAATTATCCATATATAATGATATAAATATTCATAACCAGAGGCCACATAGAGAGATGGCTATCAACCCAACTTATTCCACGAAGAGATCAACAGGTAAGGCTCTCGGGTAAAGCAAAAAAGAGGGTAGGGGCTCACGGGTTAGACCAGGAAAGGGAACAGAGCTCACGGGTANCAAAAAACCGAACCGAGAAGCAATGAAAGAAAATAATAAAAATGGGGATGAGAGAGAGGGGACACTGATTCACCAAAAACATCGAAGAGACAGATGATGAATCAACCGTCAAAACTGTGGCAAAAAGACCTAGGAAAGAAGACCCAAGATCCTTAAATCAATCCTAGAAGGATATCATTTTCTAACATTTCATAAATGGATCAACCCAAGAAGGGTATCCCTTCCAAATGACGATTTTATGAATCTCCAAACCTTTCATGAATTCAATTTATTTCAAATTCATGATTTCCTGAAATAAAGCTATAAAAAGACTTTTATATGTCACAAAATAAGAGAGACTAATTAATAGAGGGGAAAACCTTCTAACCTTCCAGAAAATCATGCCAATATCAAAATCATTTAAATCCAACCTTCATTAAAAGCTTTTCATTTCGCATAAACATGAAATTATCCATATATAATGATATAAATATTCATAACCAGAGGCCACAGAGAGAGATGGCTATCAACCCAACTTATTCCACGAAGAGATCAACAGGTAAGGCTCTCGGGTAAAGCAGAAAAGAGGGTAGGGGCTCACGGGTTAGACCAGGAAAGGGAATAGAGCTCACGGGTTAGACCAGGAAAGGGAACAGAGCTCACGGGTGAGGCCAGGAAAGAGGGCAGCTAAACCTCCAATAAGAAGCTCATAGCCACAGATGGCAAGGAGGAACCCAACACAACACAAACCCACGGATAGGGGCAAAGACGAAGGTCCCAAAGGCAGCATAAAGGAACCACCATAAGTATTACCATTGCATTGTATTTGACATACATAACAGAGTGAATGGACAAGCTATTATACATCATTGAGATCGAACCCACTTTCATTATATAAAGCATGAGAACACTCATATCAAACACTCCCACATAGAGATAGATATTAAAATTCATGAATTTTTAGATGACAAACTTGATTACCATAAAATTCTCAAGAGGAGNCAGCTAAACCTCCAATAAGAAGCTCATAGCCACAGATGGCAAGGAGGAACCCAACACAACACAAACCCACGGGTAGGGGCAAAGACGAAGGTCCCAAAGGCAGCATAAAGGAACCACCATAAGTACTACCATTGCATTGTATTTGACATACATAACAGAGTGAATGGACAAGCTATTATACATCATTGAGATCGAACCCACTTTCATTATATAAAGCATGAGAACACTCATATCAAACACTCCCACATAGAGATAGATATTAAAATTCATGAATTTTTGGATGACAAACTTGATTACCATAAAATTCTCAAGAGGAGGGGGGGCAGTAAAGAGGAGGCCCCAACCGAACCATCCTCCACAAAAGTGTCAAACCAAGCCCACGGAATAATCCAAATAATAAGAGAATTTCGGGCAACATAAACCACCAAAAAGGAGCCCAAACCGAGCCCAGCATAGGGGTAAATCGAGCTCAGAAAATGGTCCAAACACATAAAGGATTCAAGCCAACATAAAACACCAGAAAGAAGCCCAAACCGAGCCCAACATAGGGGTAAATCGAGCTCAGAAAATGGTCCAAACACATAAAGGATTTCAGCCAACATAAAACACCAGAAAGGGGCCCAAACCGAGCCCAACATGGGGTAAATCGAGCTCAGAAAATGGTCCAAACATATAAAGGATTCCAACCAACATAAAACACCAGAAAGGAGCCCAAACCGAGCCCAGCATAGGGGTAAACTGAGCTCAGAAAATGGTCCAAACATATAAAGGATTCCAGCCAACATCCAAATCGAGCCCAGCAAAGGGCAAAACCCAGTCCAGTCTAGGGGCAAACGAGCCCAACATAGGAACAAAACAAGCTCAACCAAATGGGAGAACAAACAAAGAAAATATTTCCAGCATTTATGCATTTCAGAAGAACCAAAACCGAGCCCAGAGAAAGGGGCAAACAGAGCCTAACACAGGGGCAAATCAAACTCAGCAGAATGGGCAAAACCGAGCCAAGGACAGGGGGGCAAAACCAACCAGCACAGAGGCAAAACCCACCCAACACTGGGGAAAACCCAACCCAATAGAGAGGCAAAACCGAGCCCAGCACAAGGGCAAACCAAAACTCAACAGATGGGTCACAACAATTTCCAGCATTTACCCTTTCCAAAAGATCAAAAACCGAACCCAACAAGAATAGGAAATCAGAGAAAATTTTTCAGCAAAAATCCAATCCCAAGCGAGCCAAACCCAAGATCACCAGATGTNTTTCCAGCATTTATGCATTTCAGAAGAACCAAAACCGAGCCCAGAGAAAGGGGCAAACAGAGCCTAACACAGAGGCAAATCAAACTCAGCAGAATGGGCAAAACCGAGTCAAGGACAGGGGGCAAAACCAACCAGCACAGGAGCAAAACCCACCCAACACTGGGGAAAACCCAACCCAATAGAGAGGCAAAATCGAGCCATGCACAAGGGCAAAATCGAAACTCAACAGATGGGTCACAACAATTTCCAACATTTACCCATTCCAAAAGATCAAAAACCGAACCCAACAAGAATAAGAAATCAGAGAAAATTTTTCAGCAAAAATCCAATCCCAAGCGAGCCAAACCCGAGATCACCAGATGGGTCAAAATAGGGAGCAGTTTTCAGTAAAAATCCAATCCCAAAAGAGCCAAACCTGAACCCAACAAATGGGCCAAAACAGAGCTATCAAAATCAACTCTATTGAAATCTCATATTTCAAAATATTGCATTCAGAATATATTCCAAATAGTAACAAGTAACAGGAAACATATAAGTGTGCATACATCCCTAAGGCCAACAAATTTTCCAACTCATAAAAATAATTTCCAGCATGTATTCTAACAAGGGGCAGTAAGAAAAGCAAGAAATGAGCCCCAAACATGATTTTTCAACTCATAAAAATAATTTTTAGCATGTATTCTAACAAGGGGCAGCAAGAGAAGCAAGAAATGAGCCCCAAACATGATTTTCCAACTCATAAAAATAATTTTCAAGCAAGAAATGAGCCTCAAACATGATTTTCCAACTCATAAAAATAATTTTCAGCATGTATTATAACGAGGGGCAGCAAGAGAAGCAAGAAATGAGCCCCAAACATAATTTTCCAACTCATAAAAATAATTTCCAGCATGTATTCTAACAAGGGGAAGCAAAAGGAGCGAGAAATGAGCCTCAAATATAATTTTCCAACTCATAAAAATAATTTCCAGTCATTCCTCCATTAACCTTTACAAGAGAATAAAGATGCCTCAACATGTCGTCCTAGATAAATGAGAATAGAGAGAAAGAGAAGAATACCTCTTTTCAGCAGATTTAAAATAAAATTGAAAGATAATTCCAGAAAAACCACTCCAAGAGAAATATTTCCTCTAAAAGCTTCAAGAAAAGACAACCACGAATGCTCCACACCACAGGCACCCGAAAGTATAGCTTAAAGAGGATTTCGGCAAAGGAAATAGCACTCCACGAACACCCCACACTCCAAGCGCACGAGAAAACAGATCTTAGAGAAGAGTTTAGAATAGTTTTCTTCCCTAAAAGCCTCCCACAGCAAAACACAATCTATCCTTTCTCTCCAAAAGTTTTCAACAACCCAACACAGAGAATCTAAGAAGCTTTTTATGGGCAGAGAAGAGAGGGAAAGAATCAGCCACCAACCACCGTTTCATGGTCGAATAGAACAAGAGGGACGGAATCGACACAATAAAGAGGGAGAGCGTACAGCCTCGAGGAGGAGAAGCGTCGGCGAGCTCACCTCCTTGCGATTGGAGAGCCGAAAAGTCAAAACGAAGCTCGAGGAGATGAGCCGCGAGTAAGAACGGCAAAGGAGAGCCGCATGGATCCACCGTGGAACTAGGGCACACGGACGAGAGGGAGACGAACCGCGGGATCGAGCCCTGAGATGGCTCGAACAAGGGTTTAAGCATGCGGGTGAAAACCTAAATAGGGTTTAGGTTTTAATTAGATTATAATTAATTATATAATTATAAAAATATCAAAAATTTTGAAAAATAAAATTTGATTTGTGTCTTTCATTCGTGCATCGGAACATAATAAAATTGGTACATATTTGGGTAATTCTGAAGTTCTGAACGCGCAGGCGCGGTTCGTTTCGCCGTCGGATGTCGTTTTGGCAAATTCATCGATTGGCATGCAAATTTTCTCGTGTCGCAAATATGGCAATATGAGTGTCTTTTTCTACTAAAACTGGTGTCTCGGACGCGTTGACGCGGTCCATTTTTTTCATCGGATGTCGTTTAGAGAAGTTTGCATTTTCACCCATCCTTTGGGTTTAATTGAAGTTTGATTTTGTGCAACTTAGCGAATTTTGTGCATTTTGTGTGTGTGTGTGACGATAAAGATATGAAGAGATTTTCCTAGGGCTTGAAATCATATTGGGAACTTCTCCCTGAGTCTCCACACAATAGCCCTTAACCGCTCGTCCATAAGACGATGGTTTTGAGACCATAAATGCTAGACATCACAGGAAAATAGAAAGTGTTTTGAAATTTCTAAGGGACAAGTTTCAATGCTAGTTTTCTAAGATAGTCAATAGAAAACTCCTAGAGCTACATCCTAGGCTCTAAGAAGAAGAAGGAAAGACCTCACAAAAATGAGGTCAACAGATATATTAAATGAAAAATCTTATGTTTGTTTTGGCTCAAATAAATATCGAAAGTGTATACACACAACTCTTGCAGCATAATCACTAGCATCACACATTAGCTCAAAAGAATATCGTCGGTCAGAAAATACAATAACAGGTATTGTGATAAATTTTTGCTTTAACTGTTCAAAAACTATTAGACACTCATCAAAATAAAGGGCATGCCCTTATCTAATAAGTGACACGGTTGTTTGAATATTTTATAGAAGTCTATAATATATCTAATGTATAATCCTGCATACCATAAAAAACAATTAATCCCTTCACAGATGTAGGTGGGGGTAGTTATTTTTACCTGATATGTCTTCAATTTACTCTTAAAAAATTTATGTCCTAAAACTATACCTTCAGCGACCATAAACAAACTTTTTCTTCGTTCAACACAATATTAGTCTTTTCAAATTTATGTAAAACTTTAGCTAGATGTTCAAGAAATATATCAAAAAAAGTGTCAAGCATAAAAAAATCATCCATTGACACCTCAATCCCCCCTCTTAATAAGAAAAAAAATAGCCATAATGATGAAACACAATCTCATTATCCCTATTACAAAGAATAAACACAAAATCTCTATAATTGATTATCGGCTTATCTTCTTGTGCAACACTTTCTATAAAATCATAACTGAAGACCTTACAAATCATTTCAAGAGTAGGCTTCATATCATTATTCACCCAGCCCAATCTACTTTTACGAAGGCTTTTGACTATGAGCATTCAATTCTAATTAGATTATCTAAAAGGAACTTTCTCATAACATCATTAAATGAAATTCTTGTATCATGAATGTGCCTCTCTCCTTGGTGCTTAATAGGGAAATTCATGGCTTCTTTGTATTATGTTTAGTCTTTATATTGAGATGACTTTTATCTTTTACCTCTCGTATTATGAAACACAATGGATGCTTTTCCGTTTTCAGAAAGTTGGGGTTCTTCCTAAAGACAACTCCCCTATTCAAAATGGTCTATCTTTAATATCCCACTCCTTTTGCTGATCATTTGATCATTTGTTGGCTAATGCTAGGTTGATCTCATTACAGTTACCACTCTAAGAAATTACTTATTTTAGCCTAATCTATGGAGTTGGAGATCAAACAGCTTGAATCATAGATGTTGTTTTTCGAATGTGTCATAGACTTTGAAGAGTTGGCTAATATCTTGGTCTCAAAATTGGAACATTTTTCCTTACTTACCCTACCTCTTACTGATAGAACGATCTTAGTTTGAAACTTACATATTGCAGTCCAATTAAAAGCAACAGTATAAGACAAAAGAAAAGAAAATGGAAAACAACAGAAGAAGATAGTCCTTTTGTACATGTAGTCAAAACAAAACTAAAAAGTAAGGGTCCAGTACATTCTGAAAATAAGACTATTTGGTAATGTTGCTCCGGTACAAAAGTGCTTGCTCCATGATGCACCTTGGGGATGCTTAGCTCCAAGGGTTGTCTACCAAAGAATTACCTCTGCACATTGTTGTAATAGTTTAGTTCTCAATGACAAACGCCTTGAACCAACTATGAGAGGGGAGAGGGGGACACCAAGAGGGATTATAGATCATTAAATTCATTGGATAATGGAAGAATTTTGCCTGGCTTTATTTTAGTTCTCCTCGAAGCATCTTCATTCTTAGTGGGTTTAATATAAGGTGTTGATTTTAAAGCTATGTCTATGGCTTATTGGAGATTTTACAACCACTTCGTTTTATGGCTCTCACTATTTTAGCTCTTATAGATTGTGTTGGAAATTTTGTGCATGGCCAATGGGCTTTAGACAAATGTCTTACCAATTCTATGTTTTTATGCATATGTTCAATCTAGCAACATTTTAGAACCAATTTTACACTTAGCAAGGGCTCTTTATGCTATTGTAGGATAGAGCATGTGTCAAGATCAAATCATTCTGTCCAAGTCTATCCCCGCATTAATTTTTTTGGATGCCCTCATGTTCTTCCTTTCTACAGCTTTCTTATTTGTTGACTTCTGCAAGTTTTAATTTTTTCTCTAAACCTTTTTGACCCAAACATGTAACAATTCTCTATAATTTCCATTGAAATTGAGCTTTTGCCCCCAATACTTCTAAGAAAATGTACATATGAAAAAGCCCAAACTTAAAGCACCGAATTGAACGAGAAATAAAAATTAGAAAAAAAATAACAAACAAAGAACACACTCTTTTTTAAATTATTAGCAAAATTTAGGACCTGGTTGATTCTTTTAAATGCATTATAAATATACATGCTTCATATAAAAAAAAGAGCGGGTTAAATAAGTAGTATTTTTACAATCCCAACAATCATTCATTAACAGTACACAATGTTGTGGTATATTGAAATAAAATAAAACGATCGACGACGAAGTGAAAAATATAATAAGAAAATTCACACCAGAAAAGAACACACAAATTTACGTGGTTCAACAAATAGTTTATATCCACGGAGTTGCAAAAGATTTTACTAATTGAGAAATTCACACCAGTGGATCGTCTCCAATTACAAGAGCGAACTCTTTCTCTCACTTATTCACTCTTCTCTCTCTAAACCGAGATACACCGAAGAAGAAGAAAAACATACAAGAGAAAAACCTATTTCTCTTCTGCCGCAAGCCAACAAGAATAAATAAAAAAGAGCACCTTCTTCTTTCACTATTTTATTCTTCCTTCTACAAAGCACGAGAAGAATCTTTCACGAACTGAAGGAGGCGTGAGCGGAGACGGGAGAGGAGTTCCTATTTCGTGAGAGATGGATTGTCGGGAGGGAAGCCTTCTGGTTTCGCGAACAAGAGAGGCAAAGACGGGAGGAAGTGACCTACTTCGCAAGAGACAGAGAGACGGGGATGGGAACCAATTCGCGAAAACAGGAAGGGTCAGGCGGAAAGGCTGAATAGAGCATTTTAGGCGGAAGCAGTTATAGCAACACTTTTTTTTTCGTTTTACTTAACCAGACTCCACACAACAAATCTCCCACTTGGAGACCGGTACACAGACTCCAACTTCTTCCTCAAACTGATATCTTTCACTGGCGGCGCAACCACTTTTCTCAAACGTGTTATTCTCCACCTCTGCAACTCAAGACCCATGTCTTCACATCAGAAGATCAACTGAAGCTGCGCACAACTTCAGTTTCTCAAGAGTAACATTATTTGTAAACATATCAGCAGAGTTCTGGCTTCCACAAATTTTCTCAAGCAACAATTGTCTGTCATCCAACAATGACCAAATGAAGTGATATCTGATCTGAATGTGCTTAGTCCTGGACTAAAATGTTGGATTCCTGGCAAGGAATATGACGCTCTGACTATCACTATAAAGTATTACCTTCTGATCCTTCTTGCCTAATTCTTTCAAGAAGCCTTGTAGTCATATCATCTCCTTTCAGCCTCTGACACTGCTATATACTCAGCTTCTGAAGTAGACAACGAAACTGTCTTCTGTATATTAGAACCTCATGACACTGCAGTGCCACCAAAAAGTATAAATATAGCCTACAGTACTTCTTCTGGTATCAATGTCTCCAGCTAGATCAACATCAACATAGTCTTGTACCTCTAAACTCTTTCCTGAGAAACACAAGCAAGTTTCTGCAGAGCCTCTTAGGAGCCTCAAGATCCACTTCACTGCTTCTCAATGTTCCCTTCCAGGATTACTCATGTATTACTAACAACTCTCACTGCATGGGCAATATCTGGTCTGGTGCAAACCATAACATACATAAGTGAACCAATAGCTTAAGCATAAGGAACCTTACTCTTTTAGTCTTGTTCCTCCTCTGACTTGGGTGACTAATTCTTGCTGAGTCTGAAGTGACTTCCCAAGGGTGTGTCAACAGATTTGGTCTTATCCATGTTAAACCTGCTAAGTACCATTTTCACATACTCAGTCTGAGAGAGTCTCAACATACCTCTGACTTTATCTTTGACAATTCTCATACCAAGGATTTGCTTTGTCACTCCTAAATCCTTCATTGCAAAGTGCTTTGACATCTGCTCCTTCAAATTATTGATCTCTTCAATACTAGCACCTGCAATAAGCATATTATCCACATACAACAGTAGGATAATATAGGAATTGTCAATGACATATCAACAGTGATCTGTCTGATATCTGCTGTACTCTGCACTGTGCATGAAATTATCAAATTTCTTATTTCACTGTCTAGGAGCTTGCTTCAGGCCATACAAGCTCTTCTTCAATCTACAAACTGACTCTTCATTTCCTTGTACCACGAACCCTTCAAGTTGGTGCATGTAGATGTCTTCTTCAAGATCCCCATGAATAAAGGTTGTTTTCACATCTAACTGCTCAAGAAAAAGATCATCATTAGCCGCCATAGATAATATCATTCTGATGGTTGTAAGCTTCACCACAGAAGAGAAAATCTCGGACTAATCAATATCATGTTTATGCTGAAACTTTTTATAAAAAGTCTAGCATTGTATCTCTTACTGTCATCATGTCAGTCTTCACCCGCTACACTCACTTGTTGTGTAATGTCTTCTTCCCAGTTGAAAGATATGTTAACTCCCAAGTTTGATTTTCTAGCAGAAAATTCATCTCCTCATTCAAGGCTAGCTCCCACTTGCTCGAATTTTCATCTTGCAAGGTTTAATCATAACACTGAGATTCTCCACCATTTGTCAGCAGAATGTAGTTCAAAGTTAAAGAATAACACAGTGGAGAACGTCTAACCCTTTCTAATTTGCGAACTACAATTGTATGGGTAGACTGCTCTGAAACTGACTGTGGAACATTAAAAGTGGATGCCCCGAATCCATTCTCCTCATCACATGCATCTCTGTCCTGCATTGTGACCTCTGGTAAATCATCAAATCTTACCAACTCAGATTTCTTCAGTGTTCTTTCAGAAGCTATAGTGGACTTGTCCTTGTACATAACCTTTTCATTGAAAATTACGTTCCTGCTCCTTATAATCTTCTGATCCTGATCATCCCAAAAACGATATCCAAATGTCGCATCTCCATAACAATGAAATAACACTTCTTTGACTTAGCCTCAAGCTTACTTCAAGCATCAAGATTAATGAGAATATAAGAACGACAACCAAAAGTCTTAAGATGAGAAAATTTTA
>JXCR01083809.1:110151-126751 GCA_002079205.1 Phalaenopsis hybrid cultivar | reverse complement strand
TCGTATTGATTGAAAATATTTGAATGTAATTATTTTTCAATTAAATCGTTTGCAGGAAAGGAAATCATTAATTTCCCCGCCAAAGCTCTCGAGTAACGGCTATTGAGCCCACGACCTATTTCTTTCTCCCGCTGAGTGCTCTCGCGAGATTAATTTCCGATCCCGATCTCCCGCACGCTCCCTTCTCGATCCCACTCACGTTCTCTGCTGGATCCAGAACTCCTCTCCTCCGCTCGCTCTCACTTGACGTTCGTATCTTCCCCGCAGAGGATTCCGGATTCGTTCATCTTCCTTCCGCATCGAAGCACGCCTGCTCTCGCCTGAGTCCCGCGCTCGATTCCCCAGCTATGAACCCCCACTTTCACCAACGTCTTATACCCAATCCTGATCTTTCATGTGGTTATAAGTTTTTTTGCTTGTGATTTCCACTACTCATTTTTTTATGACTTTCATGTTGGGTTTTCTTGCTTTATTTTTTTTTTCGCAAGTATGTTTAAATATGCTGCAAATCATGTTATGCTCGCAACACTAATAAAACAGCAGCAGCAGATGCCCAGGTACGCTTTTACAGTTTATCTACAGCATTTTACTTTACTGCATTTTACCTTTCAAGTACATTTTTATTTACCTGCAATTTGATTATTCTGCATGCAAAACCGGTATTGAAACCAAAACTGAAACAAAACAAAATCAAACACTGACATCAAAACTATGAAGCACAAATTACCAATCTCAAACACTTAAACCCTGGAGTCATCGCGACGACAGAAGCTTGGAACCAACTTTGTGGACAGCAGGACGAGAAGCTTGGAGCGAGCAACAAGAAGATTTTCTTCAGCATTATCTCTTCCTAGTATAATAATAACTCATAGAACTTCGAGTTAGCCCGCCTAGCGCGATGTAAATCCTCACACTCCCTTTTTAGGCTCTTGTACAACCATGTTGTGCAGCGTAAGTCCTAACCCATCTTATGTTCTGAGGTTTTTCGTGTGACACGACATAAACCCTCTTATCTCTGCGAGTTATTTGCATAATCAGGTGTTGTGCAAGTGTAAGTCCCAAATAATAAAACTGACAAGATCAAACATTTAATTAATTTCGTCTCCAAAATATAGCCACACCGTAGGATAGTCCGGGATGTCACTGAGGTTTCTCCTCAGGATCTATGACATTCTCAACTTGTTCCTTCCTTTGGACTCTTGAAAATAAGTGTTCAGCNTGGCAATATCAAACATTTAATTAATTTCGTCTCCAAAATATAGCCACACCGTAGGATAGTCCGGGATGTCACCGAGGTTTCTCCTCAGGATCTATGACATTCCCAACTTGTTCCTTCCTTTGGACTCCTGAAAATAAGTGTTCAGTGTTGAGTCATTCCCACTTGATTTTCCTCATCCTACCTTGAAAACCTGAATCTTGAGATCCTGAAGACTAGAACTACTTCATTATCGAGAGTTTTCTCAAATGACTCCCGTCATTTGGGATGTAATTAACTATAGGGGCTGGCCCTTCTACGTCCTACCTTGAAAACCTGAACCTTGAATTCTTGAAGACTAGAACCATTGAAAAACCTGAACCTTGAATTCTTGAAGACTAGAACCATTTATCATTATCGAGAGTTTTCTCAAGTAAACTTAAACTTTGAATTCTTGAAGACTAGAACCACTGATCATTATCGAGAGTTTTCTTAAGTGATCACCTTGAAATCTTGAAGACTAGAACCATTGATCATTATCGAGAGTTTTCTTAAGTGATTCCCTTCATTTGTGATGTAATTAACTATAGGGGCTTGCCTCTATAGGGAACTTGGAACCCAGGTAAAATAAACTCTATTCAATCTTATTATTAGATAGGGGAATTTGTCGGTCATATATGAAAGGTTCGCAGACTAAATGGATGTCACAAATCTCTTAGTTTGCAAGATTGGGTCTATCGTTGAGGTTTACACTTATCTTTCGAGAGGGTATAGTATTCGTGGTATCAGACACGATTAGGCAAATTATTGGACGAATGAGATCCATTTGATTTCATTTTTCGAAAATTAAAACATATTACTTTCAAAACTCAAACTATATATCTTTTATGCTTAAATTAAATTTCAAAAATTATTTTCAAATACCATATTTTCATAATCTATCGAAAAAGTTGACCGACAATTTCTGGCGACTCCGTTGGGGACTAGTTCTTCTCTCCATTTTGATCAAGAGGTTTTGTCTTCATACATCGACAGTGTGTCTGTGTCCCTCGTAAGCCAAACTGTTATTCTTCCGTTGACATGCTGTGTTCATTTTTTTCTTGAGTCAGTATGGNAATCTCTTAGTTTGCAGGATTGGGTCTATCGCCGAGGTTTACACTTATCTTTCGGGAGGGTGTAGTATTCGCAGTATCAGACAAGATTATGCAAATTATTGGACAAATGAGATTCATTTTGCCTCATTTTTCAAAAATTAAAAACATACTACTTTCAAAACTCAAATTATATATCTTTTATGCTTAAATTAAATTTCAAAAAATTATTTTCAAATACCATATTTTCATAATTTATAGAAAAAATTGACCGACACCTGCATGCTTGAGTTTGCATTTGAGCAAGTGTTCTCGCACACTCATCTTTGACATGCATTTGTCAGTGTCGAGGACGGCTTGCACATCAAACCTAAGTGGAGTATAATTCTTTCTAACGAGAATTACATCATTTCACCTCATATGGCACCGCTTCGGACTATCGTAGGCCATTTCTTAAGTCACTGTTTCTTACACACTTAATTTCGACACTCATGTGTCTGTGTCGGGGATGGCTTGCCCATCAAGCCTACCCAGTGCGCAATTCTCTCCTCCCTTCCTACAACAACACTTTGGACTATCGTATGTGTGTTGCATCGTGTCACCTCATTAGTCATGCTTCATAGCCTCTAAACCCACCTGAAGAGCGGTGCTCTTCCATTTTGGTACACGACTCTCACTGAGCCCGAGTCATGCCCCAAAGGTACCCATCCCCCATGACAGCACCCTAAACTGTCACCGACATGTTCCTTTGCATAAGGCATGTGTTTGTTTGCTTGCACAGTGCACCATACTTTATATGAGTCTGTCATTTGCATGTGTTTGGTTGCTATTAAGACAAGGTGTAATTCTCCCACGTGATGTCATATACCCTAGCGTCCACGCACAACATCATTTTTGTGATGTGTATTGCATGTGCATATTTGCACTCTCGACGTATTTGTCACTAGTATATATCATTGTATACTTATAGGGAATATTCGCTATCTCGTAATCGCTCCTGCCTCGACAGAGTGGTGACAACGCACTGGATTACTTTGCATCTTTATGTGTATTCTCGATTATCTTGAAGAAAGACCAGACTCGCTAGCTGAGCAATCCCTCTGTTGGTCTCGATGTGAAAGTGACTATAATCCGCGAGGATGTCATAGTGGGTAATACTAGCTACCACATCGTGACTAGCATGTGTAAATTGTGCTAAGGTTCCAGAGGTCATTTAGGTTTTTCCTTCCTTATGACCTATTTTAAAATATAAGAAAATTATATTTTTATCACGTATGCATCATATTTCAAAATCTATTTTGAAACTAATTGCATCATTAACTTAGACATACATAAGGTCAATATTTTAAAGTTTATTTAAAATACTTAAATCTAGTGACACCTCTTTAGATTTTTGAATCCTTAGGAAGGTGTCGAGGACGGTGACCCCATCAAAACATACGCTAGTCTTTTACCTATACCCTGCACACACTTAGATGTTGCGACTAGGACACCATACATGAGATGATGTAATAGGCTAGGACTAGGGTGCTATGTAGTTTTTTCGATGTCCTTATTATAGTTCTCTCCTAGTTTGTTTGTCTTAGTCAGACATCATTTTGTGTGTTGTTTTTTTTGTGTTTACTAGAGTGTGAACATTCGCACTAGTATGTTGGATAACTTTTTCGATGTCTTGATTATAGTTCTCTGTTGGTTTCGTTGTCCTAGTCAGACATAATTTTGTGTGTTTGTCGGGGTGTGAAGATGCGCACTAGTATGTTAGGAACGGTCTTCTTGCAAGGAGACATGTTTAATGGGGAAGAGCGTTAATAAGTTAAACTAACATTTTTTTCTGCAGGTGCTGGCCAGCTCTCCTCCCACCGGGCACAGTTCACTACGTTGCATGTAGAAATACTTTTATATTAACTCAGTTTTCATGCAGGTTAGTCTTTTTTTACTATTAATATATACTTTTTAGAGTCCCTTAGGCTTGAGTCTGTATTATCAATAAGGTACGAGCACAGATTCCAAGACGTTCGACGGGCAAAACCACTTGACGAGGACCAGGAGATGTCGAATCACATCTCGTACCTTGAATTTAAATATATTTGATGTATAGAATTAGGATCAGACTTGTATATGTAGTGTTTGGTCGTCTTTTCTATTTTATGAAATATATGAAAATCCAAGCAGCACTCAGCCTCTTATTCTTTTATGCTTGGCTTGTTTACCTTTACATTGCACAGTTTGCTTGCCAGTTACTCTTTTTGGCATGTGGATTATCCGAGAATCATGAAATATAATTTAAGCTCTATAAAGATCTAAAATTATAAATTTTCTACATAATTTAATAAAAAATTGACATTAATTAACATTTAAGCTTAAAATATCTCATGATTTTAAAGCCTGTTTTTACTTTCCTGCATGGCCTTTAGGCCGGATTTAAAATGGTTAAATAACATTAACATATCCTAAGTCATACTAATAGAGTCTCTACATTATGAATTGTGTAGATAACTGCATAATATTGCATGTCCTGAGGAGAAGCCTCTATCTTCTTCAACCCGACTGAACAAGCATAAATTCCTACTTAGGAGGTTGTCTAACACATTTAGGGTTTTAGAGGCTTTCGCAACCAAGACGGGGTATGAGTTCTTCATAGGAGTGTTTTCAGTTTTGTAGTTGAAACTCTTTTTTCTCCTCTTTTTGGTGACTTTCTCATTATTTTGACAGGTATATGTCTCATTTCTGTGAGCTCTACCTCTACAGAGTCATAGGATTTAGAGTTTTGTTCTATTGACCTTAAAGCTACCGAGAATCCCTTAAACGGCATAATTCACAGATTGCTGACAAGAGACCTCCAGTTGTGTTGGGTTGAATACTTTCATGACCAAACAGACTTGGGGTTCTAATAGCTTGGAATAGCGGATTCGTGGTATCTTGACGTGGCTGCTCTACCCAATTAGGATCCTTTGCTACTCACTTTGAGCCTTGTCACTCCCTTTGAAGCTTCATTGATGTCATCTCGTAGGCCCCGATTGTGGATAGATCATCACTCATTTGGAATACGGTGATTCAACCTATACCCTTGTGACCCGGTCGGACCATGGAGCATAGTGTGGATCATTGGTACCGTGTGCTGATGAGCCGCTACCCATTTGAGATGTGAGATTTGCTCTCAGTCCTGTAGCTCAGCAATAGCTTTGTAAGCATTGAGATGTTCATGTGAAATAATTATCTTTTGTGACACCATTTACTAGTCGTCATATAAGTGTAAGCAGAATTCCTTTAATCGACAGTGTTCTTGGGCATCCCCCAATATGTAATTAATCAAACGGGATACGTCCCTTTGGGAGTGCTCTTGAACCCAGGACAAACACACATTTGGTTACTGGTTTGGCTAACTTTTGTAGGTATTTTTTCGCATATATTTGATTCAAGGTGTTCCGATCCGAGTTCAGACGTACACTCTTGACCTATCACACGAGATTTACTGCACATAGGTTCTCCACATTCTTTTTCAAAATTTGTTTGTAGAACATCGTCGCATGTCCTTATTTTTCGATACCTTTCTTCTATGTGTCATTCACATCATCCGGAAGAAAGATTTATATGAAAAAGGAAATCAAACGACGATAAACAAACTGACGACTCCAAAATCCAAAAAAAAAAAGAATCAAAACAGTAGTTGTCAAGGCAAATTTGCCCCGATAAAACTTTGAAGCATTCATTTTAAAGAGTAGGGTCCTAGTGGTCTCAAGGACATAATGATTGTTTCTTTCTTCTACATCATTTTATTGTAGAGTTTCTATACAAAAGAAACTATAGATGATAATTTTTTCATGGAGAAAGAGATGGGATTTTAGTAAAATACTCATTCCCATTATCAAGCATAATATGTTTAATATTAGCATCAATTCGGTAAGAATTATTTACCAAACAAAGAAATTTTTTTTCACATTAGATTTATTTTTTTCCGACAGAAATAACCAAGTAGTAAGAGTAATTATCAATGAAAGAAACCAAGCATTGAAAGGAACCTATAGGCTTTTCACTGATATAAAGGATAAGAAATTCTAAAGTATTTGGGCATTTGAAATACCTCATGCTGGAACTCTTCAACTTTAATTTCATTGAATAATTTAGGAAACATAGATTGTAGTACAGTAAATGATGGATGTCCTGTTTGAATATATTGGAGGCATGGAGCCAAACTTTTCTCTCTTCGTATTCAAATTTTCAGCTAGACAAGACCAAGATTTAGATAGTAGAATCCTTCCATTCTTTAGCATGCTCAATCATGCTTTTTAGTGGTTCAATCATGAAATAGAGAATAAAAAGGATAATTCATGTCAGGTGTAGGTTTTTAATAAATGATATGTTTATGGACAACTTTAAATGCGGAGAACAAATGATAATAGAAGGAAAAGTGTGACTTATATGCATCCATTTCCGGCAATAGTAACAAATGTTGCATCAGCACTTTTACTTGTTGATTTTTTAGGTGTGTTGTATAAGAAAAGAATTTAATTGAAGACTTTGTCATGTGTTCTATTATCTAGATTTCATCAAAGCACTTACGATGTATGAAGTGGAATACTTACATGATTAAATCATAAGGCAATAGAATTAGTACACATTGAGTTGTCAAATGTTGTCAGGTTGAAATTTTTCTATTTCTTCTTATTTTAGTTCTTTCAATTTTGTAGCAGCTTTGTCTTTTTCCTCATCATAAATGGTGTTAGCGTGATAATTCTTGGACTAGTTTTGACAGGAGGCTTGCTTTTGTTGTACAGAGACTTCTCTTAGAATTTCTAACGTATTTCTTTTGTATTTGTCCTTTTGCAATGGTTACAAAGCATAGATACTCGATTATTGGATCCTGGGTTCAATTTGGGCTTATAGATGTTTTAGACCTATTTATTGCAGTGACAGTAATCAAAGCAGAGCTTTTACCAATCGGTGATATTTCTGACATAACATCTCCCCTTGCTTCTTCGCTTGTAATAATGAAAAAGCTTCATTTAGGTTTCCAAGAGTCATTCCCAAGGATTTGGACACATGCTTGGTCAAATTCAATATTCAATCATGTTGAAAATTCATAAATTCTTTCTTTCCGCAGAAGTCTAAGACATTAGCAACATCAACATTGCAGCTCATTTTGTAGTGATGGAGTTCTAGCCACAAAATTTTCACTTTTTTATAGAACTTAATTTTAAATATTAAGGTGGTGCCAAGAACCTTTGAGCATGTTTGCTTTATTGTATTCCAAATATCTTTGACTATGGCTATGAGCATACATATTCCGTTGATTTTTTCTATCATTGAATTCCATAGCCATGACATGATTGAGTACTTTACATCCCGAGCAGCAAAATCACTACTCAATTCACTTGGCATGGGACCAATAAGATGGCCTTGCTTTCCTTAGAAAAACTCCCAAAATTTCGGATCAAATTTTTTATTCCTTTCAATTTAAATGAAGATTGAAGATTTTGATGCTCACACATTAGAAAAAATATTGCATATGGTTTGCGTTCGGAGTCCAGTGAGACTGTGCCACATGGCAAGTGGGCCCCACCCCTCTCAAAAACCGACCCAGTAGTGTATTACAGTGAGACCCACTTGCCGCGTGGCAAGTTCTCACTTGACTCCGGACACAAATTTGCCTCCGGAGTCCGGATGTAATATTTTCTCCACACATTAAGGATTGAAAGTTCCGATTGGGTTCAAATTGGTCAAACAACTTATATAGAAGGCATTCTCCTTCTGCTTGATTTTTTTCCTCCTCTTGCTAAAGCTAAACGAGTTGCCTCAACGAGACAAGTGCTCTGAGATTGCACCAAAAATGGAAGGAAGGCTGGCTACACTTGCGGCTGAGAGACTGGGTCCTACCGTGGTGAAGGAAGGAAGTATTTCTTTGGTGGTGATTGATCCTTCTATAGTAAATGATTTTTGTTACCGGTTGCTAGGAAAATTGAAGTGGTGAGATGGCCAATAATTACTTTCCTAGGGTTGCAATGCCCAAAAAGACGGATAGTTTAAAGTTTTGGGTATTTAATTCAAAACTCTACACCCTTTATGTAGACAGCAGGATTATGTGCTATATTAGGTAATTCTATAGTGATTTCTTCATAAATTCACTAGGATAGAATATACAAAGTATTAAAAAGGTTGATATAGATGAACCAATGAGAATATAGAAGGAAATTCTTGCATGATCAAGGAAATAATTATTTGATTGGGATTCCCATGTGGGGTCCGACAGCTACTGAATCTCAAAAATCCTAAATTGGGACCACAAACACAGTTATTTCCTTTGAAAGAAAACCTAATCAAATAGACAAATTAGACAAATTGGTATTACGATTTAAGTACATAACTTAAATAGGGCACTTTATATTACCAAATAATAAAGAGAAAAGTGTGAGAAAGGTCCCTCGACTATTTGCATTGGGGCCATTTTACTCCAAGATTTTGAAAAATTGCCAATATGGTTCCCTGACTCTTTTAATAGGTGTTGCTATTATTTATGGTATTAAAAATTAAGGTATTCTTAGAAGTTATATTTTTTGTTTTGATTTTTCAGTAATTCTAATCTATCACTAATCTTATTGTAATTCCATTGCAATGAAATTTATGAACTCTTATTTTTGTGATAAGATATTTAATTTTTAAATTTATATATTGATTTGATTGTTTTTTTCAAAAAATTAAAATATAGTTTTTACAATAAGTATGTAATAATTAGAAACATGTATAGTTGTTGAAATTCATAATAATACAAAATATTTTTATTGATATAAAATGAGGTATAAATAATCCTTACATAAATCCTAGAACAAAAAAAATAATAAAAAAAATAAGAAAATATTATTTAACATTTAATATCTCCAATTAATTAATCCATATTAGTTAGTTGAAGATAAAGTAAACAACATAAAATTGAAAAGAAAATAAATCCAATCCTAAAAAAATAAATCTAAAATAGGAAAAGAAATAAAGTTATATTAGAAAATAAATCTAATCCTCGTAATTTCTAACAANGTTTATTGCAATTTTAGATTTTTGCTTGTATAATTGTAATTTCCTACTTGAATTCAGCAATAACATTATTTCTTCATTGTTGTTTGGTTAAAATCTGATATTATTTGGTTTCAAAGCTAGTCTAACCCTAATTTCATCATAGGTTTATCAACATCCACCAATACCTAACCCAAACTCCACCCAAAAACTTAATTCCCCTTCGCTGATTTTCAAAATCAGCCATCCTAATAAATTTTTAGGCACCTTAAATCAGAGTTATACACCCTCTTTCACCTCCAAATAATAAAAACTAGTCATGCCACCGAAGAAACAAGTGTCGGAAGCCAATCAGGATTATAGATAGAGATGGTTACTCACAATTCAGAAAATCTCTTTCAATGTATTGTGGGATGGTGCATTTGACAATGGGACCTAGGTGCTTCTAGATACATTGTCGAAGACCCTCCAATCCCGGGAGGTTACAGCTGCTCCGACACCTCCCACATGGTTGGCATGATTCCATATAGTGAGTCAGAAACTTCGAAAATTGACGTCAAAGCTCCACCAACCCCGATAGATTCATGTGAGACATGACAGGAACGCACAACTGAGGGGATGCGAGCAAAGAAAAAAAACATGGAATTCCACCGCATGGGATTTCATAATTCACACGATCCACCTATTCAGGAAATTTCTCGTGCGTGCGGGAATCAGGATGTGATTCCACCCCGAAAGGCCTGAACTAAGCTTTGCTATTCGGGTTTTCTTGATTCCAGCAAGATGTTCTTCTTTTTTGATTAATTCCTATTTATCTATTTTCCAATTAGGGTATCTCTATTAGAAGATTATTTATATAACTGTTTTAGGGGGTTCAATTTGAGTTTTATGTGGGCATTTACTCCCTTTGTAGTTCGCAGATGGGAACGAATTTGTATCCATAGTGTTAGGTGGTGGCAACTTTATGCATTCGTTGTCGATGGTAATATCTCGGATCTCCTTCGCCAATCCTTAGGATAGTGATTTATGTATGCATTCGTTGTCGATGGTAATTTCTCGGATCTCCTTCGCCAATCCTTAGGATAGTGATTTATNTCTCGGATCTCCTTCGCCAATCTTTAGGATAGTGATTTATGTATCTCGATCACTTGCGAGAGTAGGAAATCTTGTATTTTGTATCTTTTTATTTGACTAGTGCATCTCATAACAATCATGGATGTTTTTTCTCCTTTTCCAGATTGCTTTCTTGATTGTTCTTGCTGAATTTTCTCCACCCCTCTTTCTCCGAAATCAAAATCGTCATCATAAAATATACTTCATTATAACAAAGGTAATACCCCGAAAGATAAGAAAAATTCTTGAACTTAACTAGGAACACTTTGAAGCTTCTTTGAGTATACAAAAAAGATGCATCCAGGGCACTAGAATCAAGCTTAGTGTTGTGATGGTTTTGATGAATATAGACATAGTCAATGCTCCGAAAGGTTCTCAATCGAAAATATGAATATTTTATGTCGAGAAAAAAAAAATTATGGGGGACTTGATACATTTCATTTAGCAATAGTTTAATGGGAATATGATTTGTTAGAAAGTTAGTTGTTCGCATCAATTTTTTGTCACAAAGGTTTGGATGCGCTTTTGAATGTTAAGGGAGCATACAACATGCATGTGTAACCTCCCGTGGCTCAAGGACTCCATAGAACATATCACTTCGACTAGCACTCAGAAGTGATGTAAAGCCTTTGACATTCATTCTTGATCTAGTCAACTTGTATACATCTTGAAAGGAATGATGTAAGACCCCTTGCATTCCTCCATAATGTGGCAAGCATTTGAGGTTCCACGCCTGGATCAGATCTAAGGTTATATGTGAATCTCAGCATGTTCCCTCTTAATATGATCATCTCTAATGACCTCTCGAGAAAATATGAGTCCCTCGAGATTCTCGCTCGATCAAATTACTTGCCAGGTTAGATGTCGGCTCCAGAGCTTTCCTTCTTAGGTTATAGGCCCAGTGCCTTACCTTGATCAGATCTCATGATTGAAAGTGACGCCCTGCGTTTTCTCTCTTGATCTGATCCCCTTGACAGGCCCTCAAGTTGATATAAGTCTCCAAGCATTCCTTCTCAACAAAGATAACATGTCTACCTCTTAAGATTTGATGTGAGCCCCCAAGCTTACTTTCCTATCATATGCAGATATGCTCTTTTTGGTTGACCGAGTTTGTCGGTTGCATGACTAAACTTTGTTTAATAAAAAATTGAGTCACTTCCACAAGTGTGTTGTGTCTTAGCGGAGTAGCACACTTGTTTGGAGTCTTTTGTTGACATCAATTTTTTATTTCACAAAGGTTTGAACGCTCTTTTAAATGTTAAAGGAGTGTATAACGTGCATACGTCACCTCCCGTTGGTCAAGGACTCCAAAAAAACCTCCCACGCACGTTTCCAGGAAGATCAGCCCGCTAACATTAAAGCCACTAATGTAATGCCTTCAAAAATTCTTATATTTGAAGTTATGAGACTATATTTTAGTCATATTTGATCTCTCATAGCTTACGGATTGTTAAAGCCTCTCATCGAACACTCCCAGAAAAAATTGGGATTTTCGGGGCAAGACCGGCACCTAAGCGCCTAAAACAGCCCCTGTGGGCCTCGAAAGAAAGTAGGCGTCAGACCTGACGCCTGGGTGCTAGTCCAGGCCGCCTAAGAGCCTGAAACATCCCTAAACAGCTTTGGGAACCCGAAAGAATAGAAAATAGGCGATAGGGACTCAGCGCCTATGCGTCAGGCCCAGCGCCTACGAGTCAGGCTCGGTGCCTATGCGCCAGCCTATGCACCAGAGACCCAACACCTAGGCGCCAAGTCATTTTCTGCTCCCGCCTTTTCTCAAAATTTTCATCATTTTGACCCCGAACAAGCCCCAAGGCAGCCACAAATGCAAGTTTCTCTTGGATATAGTGAAGATATGCATGGCGTAGACGAAAAGGTCATGGATGGAACCTTTTTGGACCTTTTAGGGAAGGTTATAGGAGGGAGTTGTGTGCCACTTTAGGAAAAAAAAAGGAGGGGGAAAAGAGGCATCTTGAGCACTCTTCCTGGAGGCATAGCCATTAGAGACTTTGAACCTGGTTTTTTGAGAGGCTAGAGCTTCTTCTTCTTCTTCTTGTTGGAGAGAGCTTGAGAGGGAGGCTTTCCTAGAGCTTCCTCTTCTTCTTCTTGCTGGAGAGTTTGGGAGAGCTAGCCATCTTCTTCCATGGAGAGCCCTATAGGCTAGAGAAGTTCCTTTATGATGAGAACTTTGGAGAAAGGTGAAGAGAAGGTTTTTTCTTCTTGCAACCCATGCTGCCTCTACTTTTTCTTCTTCCATCAAATCTCCTACGCATCTTCTTCAACCATTCCTTCGAGTTTGTGAGGGAGTCTTCTTGAAGGAGTTGCACCGAGGAGGAGAGGAGAGCTTCATCTCTTGTAAGCAGGTAAGAGAGTGTCATCTTTCCTAAAGAGGGATGAGAGCTTTTTCCTAGCAACGTTGGAGCGTGAATAAGTAAAGAGCATGCTTCCTCAACCATCACATAGGTAAATTTTGTGAATCTCTTGCAATTTCTTTTCCTAGAGCTCCCTAGGTGTGGATGATAGAGAACTTAGGTTAGGGTTTTTGTGATAGAGAAAGCCACATAGATTAGGAGTTTTTTGGGATTTCTTTACGAATCTACGAGCGAAAAATCACATTTCCCTTAAAACTTTGACCTAGTTGCCCTGGGAGCACGACAATCCCATGGTTGTCCGACAGCCTAAACTCTCGATGAATGGGTTAAGTCCATTTTGGCCTAAGGAAATGAGAAAACCTCATTAGTTTCTCGTTATATTGCTTAACAAAACGGTAGCTATGATTTCATCTATAACCGTAGGTCCTGTGAGATCGCTAGGACGAGTATGGTTCATCATCAATGTTAATTGGATCTCATATGCTTGCATGCATCCACATTTCAAATTGTGTTCGACGTGATTTTTTTTTTAAATTGAATAAAAAATGTCATTTTTGCATGCATCGCTGACCAGCACCACAGCATGCCCGACTCAATAAATTATCTTCATCGACTCAATCGATCAGTCAACATCAATCGGATTGACTTGTTCAAACTTTTTCGTCGGTTCAACCGATCGGCCAACACCGGTCTAATCGAATCACTCGATCTTCTTCATTGACTTGATCAATCGGTCATCACCGGTCCGATTGACTCGATCGACCTTTTTTGTCGGTTCAACCGATCGACCACCACTAATCTGATCGGTGAACTCAATTTTCTTTGTCAGTTCGATCGCTCAACAGCCCCCAACCTGATCGACTCGATTGACCATTTTTGTTCGATTTGCCGGATCATCTTAGTTGACTCGATCGATCGACTATTATCGGCATGATCGATTCAATCAACCATTTCGTTGTTTCGATCGATTGGTCCTGCTAGCCCAATCGAATCGATCGACCTTCGTCGTTGTGACTGATCGACTGCCACTGACCCGATCGACCTACTTTGTCGTTTCGACAAATCGACGGTCACCGACTCGATCAGCACGATCAACCTTCTTCGTCGCTTCGACTAATCGGTTGTCACCGGCCCGATCGGTTCAATCAACTACCTTCATCGGTTCAACCGATCAGCCGCTCCCAACCCGATCGTATTGATCGACTCTACTTGAATGTTACATTATTGCATGTCCGTTTTCTACTTCTTGCATGTAAGGCTATAAACGAGCCGAGTTTGAGCCAGCTCAGGCTGGGCTCGTGTTCGAAATTGACTCATGTTTGAAATGGCTCGTGAACAGTATATTCGTGTTCGACTCGAAAAATTTATTCATATTCGTGATAGGCTCCTGTTCGGCTCGAAATTGGCTCGTTAGAATATAAAATTATTATAATAATTAATTTTTAAATAAAATAAAAATAATATTTTTTATAAAAAAATTGCTGTATGAAAATTAATTAATTAAAATTTATATTATTTAATTTTATGAATATTTATTATGTATATATATATATATATATATTCGACTTGCATGAACACAAATCTCACTTGCACTCGGTCGTGCATCAGTGAGCATATGCCCCCATGTGCTCATAATGGACATTTGTGTCCCCTTTGAATACAAAGCTTTGTTCCCACATCTTGACATTATTATATGTCACTGTGCATCACGTCACTAGTGTTTGCACCTATATTTGCACTCTTACATGTTTTCTTTCAGACATCTTGCTGTTGACCTCATTTTAGTGAGGTCTTAGTCTCCTACTCCCAGAACCCATAATCTAGCCTTAGGAGTTCCTGGTTGACAATCCTAGCGGACTAGTAATGGAGCCCACCTCCCGTAGAACTTCAAACAGCTTCTTTACTCATTTTTGTGAAGAATTCGCATGAGTGGTTCCAAGCACTCAACTTTTAGTTGCAAGGGCTAAGGACCAGCATTAGAGGTCCCGAAAATAAATTCCTACAGGATCATACGACCTTAGGTTAACCCTCGGTGGCCCAGCAACGCACTCGTTGCATCACACACAATTTTGGCTTAAATTGACTCGCTCGCCGGCAAACTCGTCTGGACGACCCTGGATGACGAAACGACCGCGCCGATGCGTCTGGAACGTCGATTTTAGCTAGAAAAGACACTCATATTGTTGTGGTTCCACACTCGCGCGAACCGCACGAAAATTGATACATTTTTTAGGTGTACGGGTCAGGCTCAACCCAGGTCCGACTCGGGCCCGATTTGGGCTATACACCTGCTCACGGATTTTTGAATTTCAAATTTCAAAATTCAGGCGGATTATTTAAAACTCGTATTAATTGAAAATATTTGAATGTTATTATTTTCCAATTAAATCGTTTGCAGGAAAGGAAATCATTAATTTCCCCGCCAAAGCTCTCGGGTAACGGCTATTGAGCCCGCGACCTATTTCTTTCTCCCGCTGAGCGCTTTCGCGAGATTAATTTCCGATCCCGATCTCTCGCACGCTCCCTTCTCGATCCCGCTCACGTTCTCTGATAGATCCCGAACTCCTCTCCTCCGCTCGCTCTCACTCGACGCCTGTATCTTCCCCGCAGAGGATTCTGGATTCGTTCATCTTCCTTCCGCATTGAAGAACGCCTGCTCTCGCCCGAGTCCCGCGCTCGATTCCCCAGCTCTGAGCCCCCACTTTCACCAACGTCTTATACCCAGTCCTGATCTTTCATGTGGTTATAAGTTTCTTTTGCTTGTGATTTCCACTACTTATTTTTTCTATGACTTTCATGTTGGGTTTTCTTGCTTTATTTTTTTTTCACAAGTATGTTTAAATATGCTGCAAATCATGCTATGCTCGCAACACTAATAAAGCAGCAGCAGCAGATGCCCAGGTACGTTTTTACAGTTTATCTACAGTATTTTACTTTACTGCATTTTACCTTTCAAGTACATTTTTATTTACCTATAATTCGATTATTCTGCATGCAAAACCGGTACTGAAACCAAAACTGAAACAAAACAAAATCAAACACTGACATCAAAACTATGAAACACAAATTACCAATCTCAAACACTTAAACCCTGGAGCCATCGCAACGACAGGAGCTTGGAACCAACTTTGTGGGCAACAGGACGAGGAGCTTGGAGCGAGCAGCAAGAAGATCTTCAGCATTATCTCTTCCTAGTATAATAATAACTCATAGGACTTCGAGGTAGCCCGCCTAGCGCGATGTAAATCCTCACACTCCCTTTTTAGGCTCTTGTACAACCATGTTGTGCAGTGTAAGTCCTAACCCGTCTTAGGTTTTGAGGTTTTTCGTGTGACACAACATAAATCCTCTTATCTCTGCGGGCTATTTGCATAATCAGGTGTTGTGCAAGTGTAAGTCTCAAATAATAAAACTGGCAAGATCAAACATTTAATTAATTTCGTCTCCAAAATATAGCCACACCGTAGGATAGTCCGGGATGTCACTGAGATTTCTCCTCAGGATCTATGACATCCCCTACATGTTCCTTCCTTTGGACTCCTGAAAATAAGAGTTCAGCATTGAGTCATTCCCACTTGATTTTCCTCATCCTACCATGAAAACTTGAATCTTTAGTTTTTGAAGACTAGAATCATTGATCATTATCGAGAGTTTTCTCAAGTGACTCCCGTCATTTGGGATGTAATTAACTATAGGGGCTTGCCTCTATAGGGAATTTGGAACCCAGGTAAAATAAACCCTATTTAATCTTTGTATTAGATAGGGGAATTTGTCGGTCATATATGAAAGGTTCGCAGACTAAATGGATGTCACAAATCTCTTAGTTTGCA
>JXCR01083809.1:94554-105046 GCA_002079205.1 Phalaenopsis hybrid cultivar | reverse complement strand
GGTTGTCGTTGGCTGAGGAAAAAAATAGGTAAAAGCTAAGGAAAAGAAACTGTAGCATAAAGTCTACACCGAAAAATAGATAAAAGCTCTATATGAGGTTCTGTCACAGGAAATGGTTTGCAGCGAGGATGCTCTGTAACAGGATATGGTCATTTGTAGAGCAGATTGCTGACAGATAAGATTTTCGGTGGCTGAGAAAAAAGACTACAACCTACAGCAAGAGAACCGGCTGTAGTTGTTGTTGTTGTTGGACAGGAGATTTCAAGCGAAGAAGTGTGCAGAGAGAGTTCTGGTGCCAGAGAAAACACATAGGACCTGCATGGTGATTTCCGANAAGCTAAGGAAAAGAAACTGTAGCATAAAGTCTACACCGAAAAATAGATAAAAGCTCTGGATGAGGTTCTGTCACAGGAAATGGTCTGCAGCGAGGATGCTCTGTAACAGGATATGGTCATTTGCAGAGCAGATTGCTGACAGATAAGATTTTCGGTGGCTGAGAAAAAAGACTACAACCTACAGCAAGAGAACCGGCTGTAGTTGTTGTAGTTGTTGGACAGGAGATTTCAAGCGAAGAAGTCTGCAGAGAGAGTTCTGGTGCCAGAGAAAACACATAGGACCTGCATGGTGATTTCCGGCAACATGGAAGAAACCAACGAAGAAGGGCATGCAGGTTGGATGTCGGGATTCCATTCAAAGATACATCGAGTCTCACCTCTACAATAGGGTTTTTCAAGTCATTTTGCAAGCAAACCATTGATGAACTTCTCTGTGACAAGCTTTCCTACATTTCCACAATCCACGCATGTGAAATGACGAAAGACGCCACAAAGACGGTTGCAGTCTCAACTTCCTGCATAAAGGAATGGCAGTTGAAACTAGCAGGGGCAAAAAATAACAAAAATAGCACCTCCCCTCTATCCATTTTTGTTGCGAAGACATATACGGGATAAAAACTTCTCCTCTTCGGTTGGGAGTGCCACTCGAGAAAGAAAATCACGCTCTCCGAACATCGGTGGCGGCTCTCCAATTGGGAATTTCAAAAGAGAGAGAATGAACAAATCACACCTAGGAAATTTTACTGACAGAGAAAGCTGCAAGAGAAAGGACGACTAGAAACGCAGCTCCCCCTGATGCCTGCCCGGGGAAGAAAAAATATTGTAGGATAAAGGGTCTGCGACGGATCAAGCTGCAAGACCCAACGCTGGATTTTTGTGGAAGAACAATAGGAAATGACAAAAAGCGGTGTTGGATTTCAGAGAAAAAACATTGTTATTTTTTGCAACTGGGAAGAACAGCATAAAAAAATGTTTTGTTTTCGAGTAATAACAGCAGAAAGGTCCTGCGGCTGGGAGAGACAGCAAAGAAGCCATCAATACACAGCTCATCAGAGAAGAGTCGCCATTGAGAGCGAGAGCAGGTCGATAGAGGTCCGACAGAAGTCTTGCCGAGAAAGGCCGCCGATGAGAGAGCGGCAATAATCCACAATTGGTTGCCCAAGCAATATACCCTCACTGAGGATCTCAAGGACGTCGTCACTCTAGATGCGCTCCAGTCTAGCGACAAGAAGGTCCAAGACTGGAATCTCGGGATCGACTCTTTAGCGAAGAGAGGTTCGACGGCTGAAACTACCTGCCGGAAGGATCAGTGGCAGAAACCTTTAGATAACCGGTAGGGAAGAGGGGAACCAACGGCATTTAGGATGAAAAACGATGGCAACTAGGGGAATCGAGGGCTATAGATCTACACGGCAAATATGTAATAGTTCTTTATGGNCCTGTACTATGGTTGACTTTGGCTACAGTTACTGCAGTGTCTGTAGGTAGGCAGAAGGTTCCTAAAGGTAATGTCGCAGGAGGCTTTGCAGGGAAGTGGACAACTGAGCTTGTCTTTGACTGCATTTCCTACAGTGTTTGTGGGTAGCCAGAAGACACCTACAGATAATGTTTCAGGAGAGTTTACAAAAATGTAGACAACTGCGGTTGTCTTTAACTGCAGTTTTTGTAGTGTTTGTAAGTAGTCCGGCTCCTACAGTTAATATTGTAGGAAAGTTCGTGGGGAAAGAGACAACCTGAAGGAAAGCTGACTTTTAGTTTATCGCAGTTGTCGTTGGCTGAGGAAAAAAATAGGTAAAAGCTAAGGAAAAGAAACTGTAGCATAAAGTCTACACCGAAAAATAGATAAAAGCTCTGGATGAGGTTCTGTTACAGGAAATGATCTGCAGCGAGGATGCTCAGTAACAGGATATGGTCATTTGCAGAGCAGATTGCTGACAGATAAGATTTTCGGTGGCTAAGAAAAAAGACTACAACCTACAGCAAGAGAACCGGCTGTAGTTGTTGTTGTTGTTGGACAGGAGATTTCAAGCGAAGAAGTCTACAGAGAGAGTTCTGGTGCCAGAGAAAACACGTAGGACCTGCATGGTGATTTCCGGCAACATGGAAGAAACCGATGAAGAAGGGCATGCAGGTTGGATGTCGGGATTCCATTCAAATATACATCCAGTCTCACCTCTACAATAGGCTTTTTCAAGTCATTTTGCAAGCAAACCATTGATGAACTTCTCTGTGACAAGCTTTCCTACATTTCCACAATCCACGCATGTGAAATGACGAAAGACACCACAAAGACGGTTGCAGTCTCAACTTCCTGCATAAAGGAATGGCAGTTGAAACCAGCAGGGGGCAAAAAATAACAAAAATAGCACCTCCCCTCTATCCATTTTTGTTGCGAAGACATATACGGGATAAAAACTTCTCTTCGGTTGGGAGTGCCACTCGAGAAAGAAAATCACGCTCTCCAAACATCGGTGGCGGCTCTCCAATTGGGAATTTCAAAAGAGAGAGAATGAACAAATCACACCTAGGAAATTTTATTGACAGAGAAAGCTGCAAGAGAAAGGACGACTAGAAACGTAGCTCCCCCTGATGCCTGCGCGGGGAAGAAAAAATACTGTAGGAGAAAGGGTCTGCGACGAATCAAGCTGCAAGACCCAACGCTGGATTTTTGTGGAAGAACAATAGGAAACGACAAAAGGCGGTGTTGGATTTCAGAGAAAAAACATTGTTATTTTTTGCAACTGGGAAGAACAGCATAAAAAAATGTTTTGTTTTCGAGTAATAACAACGGGAAGGTCCTGCGGCTGGGAAAGACAGCAAAGAAGCCATCAATACACAGCTCATCAGAGAAGAGTCTCCATTGAGAGCGAGAGTAGGTCGACAGAGGTCCGACAGAAGTCTTGCCGAGAAAGGCCGCCGATGAGAGAGCGGCAATAATCCACAATTGGTTGCCCAAGCAATATACCCTCAACGAGGATCTCAAGCACGTTGTCACTCTAGATGCGCTCCAGTCTAGCGACAAGAAGGTCCAAGACTGGAATCTCGAGATCGACTCTTTAGCGAAGAGAGGTTCGACGGCTGAAACTACCTGCCGGAAGGATCAGTGGCAGAAACCTTTAGATAACCGGTAGGGAAGGGGGGAACCAACGGCATTTAGGATGAAAAACGATGGCAACTAGGGGAATCGATGGCTATAGATCTACACTGCAGATATGTAGTAGTTCTTTATGAGGGAAAAACTTGTTGGGCAACCAATAGCAGAAAATTCTCCCCATAGATCTCTATGGGAGGAAAAAATAGTAGGAAGAAAATCTGCTACTTGCTTTCTGGAGGCCGGCAAAGTCGAAGCTCCCGGTTCGAAAAGGGTCAACCAACAGACCAAGCTTGCAAGGAGAGAAGAAGAAAAATCGTTGTTTCAAATACCAAGACGAGTGTTCGTCCCTTCGTAGAAAGGGATTCTGACGGTTCTCGAAGAAGAACCAATAGCTAAAGTACGAAATTAAATTCTAATGTCATGTTGAAATTCAGAATAATGCAGAATATTTTTATTGATATGAAAAATGTATATATAACCCTTACATGGATTCTAGAATAGGAAATACAATAAAAAAGAAATAACAAAAAAAAAGATATAACACCTAATAACTCTAATTAATCAATCCATATTAATTATTTAGAGATAAATNTGAAAAATGTATATATAACCCTTACATGGATTCTAGAATAGGAAATACAATAAAAAAGAAATAACAAAAAAAGATATAACACATAATACCTCCAATTAATCAATCCATATTAATTATTTAGAGATAAAGGAAACAACATAAAATAGGAAAGTCTAAAATAAGAACGGAAATAAATTTAATCCAAGAAAATAAATCTAAAATAGAAAAAAAAAATTATATTTAAAAATAAATAAATACTCATAGTTGATAATGGGAACAAATTTTTCCTAATATAACTTCTAAAAATAATAATTTTGGCCATCCTACAAAAAGCATTTTAGTCAATTAAATTTATAAAATCAAGTAATCCTGANATCTAAAATAGAAAAGAAAAAAAAATTATATTTAAAAATAAATAAATACTCATAGTTGATAATGGGAACAAACTTTTCCTAATATAACTTCTAAAAATAATAATTTTGGCCATCCTAAAAAAAGCATTTTAGTCAATTAAATTTATAAAATCAAGTAATCCTGGTTATACATATCTTTCAAAGCAACAAAATATACTTTAGATTTTTTAAAATCATAATAAAATTATTATATAAATTTAAAATTTTAACATCTTATAAAAAAAAATAGCTCATAAATTTCATTACATTAAAATTAAAGTAAGATTAGTAATGAATTAAATTTACTAAAAAAAATAAAAATATATATAAATTCCAAAATACTCCTATTTTTAACGACCTAAATATTAATTTTTGTTTTAATTGTGGGACTTTTCAACAACTATTAAAAGAGTTAGGGATCATTTTGACACTTTTTCAAAGTCTATGACTAAAATGGNTATAAATTCCAAAATACTCCTATTTTTAACGACCTAAATATTAATTTTTGTTTTAATTGTGGGACTTTTCAATAACTATTAAAAGAGTTAGGGATCATTTTAACACTTTTTCAAAGTCTATGACTAAAATGTTCAGTTGCAAATAATTGAGTGACTTTTTTTGGCACTTTTCTCAAATAATAAAAATAATAACAATAACTTACACCTTTATATCATCAAAACTATATGTAGATTGCAAAGCAAGCACCACAGCATATGACATACATTTGGTAATGCCGTGTTATGCATGTTGTGTCATTCAATGTTATATAACATAGAGGAGCCACTANAGTGCTTTCCTCCATAGAATAAAGTTTTTAAATTGGGCAATTTGAAATCGGTTAAAACCTCTTCATTCCAAAAATGAACATTTTGTCTTAATTTAGCAAGTTTCAAAAGTTCATGCTTTCACTAGAATTCAGCTAAGACTCCACGAAATTTCAACCAAAATAAAAGAATAAATAAACAGACACCAACATTAAAAGTCCTCTTATAGGTCTAGAATTATGAATTAAGAAAAAAAAGATGAAAAATGGTTAAAATCAACTGTTTTTAACAAAATTCCACATACAATTTATCATCGATGTGAATGATTTAACGCCATAAACGTAACATGCATGCCTCTACTAACGAGTTAACAAGCATGCCTCTATTTCTTATATTAAATATAAACTTCTAACAATTTCTATTATGTAACATCGAAACAATTCAATCAATATTTTACCAATAAATTGTAATTTGAACATTATATTTCTAAATTAAATTTTAGTTTAAATAAAAAGTCATCAAATTTGTCGAAACCACCTAAAACTTCGACTTTTATATCGGCGTGAAAACTCAAATAAATGAAAAAGCGTAGCAGAACAGATGTTCAGAGCCGTGTAAGCTGCCGCACACTCAGGCGCATGTCAAGGGAGGCACAAGTCCGGCAATTCCCACATGGAAATTTGAATTAAATAAATTCATTAATGCCCATAAAATCAACTATTTTATATCTCCCGCCTCGTCTTTTGAAGCTACNTGCCTCTACTAACGAGTTAACAAGCATGCCTCTATTTCTTATATTAAATATAAACTTCTAACAATTTCTATTTTGTAACATCGAAACAATTCAATCAATATTTTACCAATAAATTGTAATTTGAATATTATATTTCTAAATTAAATTTTAGTTTAAATAAAAAGTCATCAAATTTGTCGAAACCACCTAAAACTTCGACTTTTATATCGGCGTGAAAACTCAAATAAATGAAAAAGCGTAGCAGAAACAAATGTTCAGAGCCGTGTAAGCTGCCGCACACTCAGGCGCATGTCAAGGGAGGCACAAGCCCGGCAATTCCCACATGGAAATTTGAATTAGATAAATTCATTAATGCCCATAAAATCAACTATTTTATATCACCCGCCTCGTCTTTTGAAGCTAAGACCAAAAACCAGATCACTAGATTTAAAGTTTACAACAGCACTTCACTGTATCGATCTCTGCGTTTAAAGAATTTTTTCTAGAGCCAAAGCTTGTAGACTACTTCAGGGTTGATTGGCTGACTTACCTGAATCAGTTCATCTCCCGCAACGGCGCAAGGCGGCACCAATTCCATGGGAAAAACCCTAATCTTCGCACCGCTCTCCAGGCGGATTTTCTCCACAATCTTACCCCCTTTACCAAGCACACACCCCACATGGCTACCTGGAGCCAGCAGCCGACAAGAAGCCGTTCCTTGGAGCTCCTTGTCCCCACCTTCACCTTCCTCTCCCCTCAATATCAGTTCAAAAACCTTAACAAGCGCCCGCTGAGCTGGCGATGCCTCTTCTTCACTGTCTGCGACTCCCCCTTCCCTCCTCCGGCGCAGAATAGCATCCGCAACAACGCGGACGACGCGGTCATCGGAGCCAATAACGGGATCCTCAATTTGGACCCAAGTACCGGTATCCTTCTGGATCTGCCGGATAACAGCACCCCCCTTGCCGACCACGCTTCCGATTTTGTCCGATGGGCAGAGCAGGCGGAAAACGGTCTCGCAGGCGGCACCAGGCATCGAAGGCGGACCGGAGGGCCCGTGGCGGCGCGTCGAGTCGGCCGTGTTGGAAGAATTGGGGGAGACATATGTAGGCTCTGCGCCGCCGGAGGAAGGCGATGAATCGTCGGGGCGCTTGCCCGCGCCGGTGGAGGAGCCTTCCATGCCACCTCACTCTCACTCCCCACACCAATTTAACTTTATATGCCTNCCGCGCCGGTGGAGGAGCCTTCCATGCCACCTCACTCTCACTCCCCACACCAATTTAACTTTATATGCCTCCAGCATAATATTGACCAATAATCCCAGTTTATTTTTTAATTAAAAAAATATGTTCAGAAATGAACAGAAATATATCATCAATAAGTCGTAAATAAAATAATGAATCTTAAATGGTGTGTATATTGGACATCAAAGATCATTCTTTTTTTATCAAAACAGCAGCAAATTTCATGGGCTTAATAACCTCATCAACTCAGAACATACAACAGCCATTGGAAGGATTTTTTGATGTGGTCTACTAATTTTACTCTTCAATGTGTCAGTTGTTTTGTAACGACTGTTGAACTAACCAGCGGATTGACTTCACGGACTCGTTTGGCATATTGATCAATAAGAACATACTGAAAAGGTCACTGCTAACATCAATGATTAACATGTGTTGCATCTTTATTCATAAGTTGCTTGACATCCATCATCCATGTCACAATCTTANGTTATATAACATAGAGGAGCCACTAACTTGACGAAGACAATCACCACCATGCTCACAACGCAATGGAGAGGGGCACCTGTGGGCCAAAGACTACTATTTTGTGCATTTTCCACGCAAAAAATTTAAGGCATTGGAGGTGTATGAAAAGAAATATAGACTACTTCATTTTGACAAAGCGCAGCTACGTAAAATTTATGGCTGATCCACAAGATCAATGACAGATTATGGATATGTTTAGGCAAGACAATGGGCAACGCTCTACTTAATATTTAGTTCCATNAGTTGTTTTGTAACGACTGTTGAACTAACCAGCGGATTGACTTCACGGACTCGTTTGGCATATTGATCAATACGACCATACTGAAAAGGTCACTGCTGGCATCAATGATTAACATATGTTGCATCTTTATTTATAAGTTGTTTGACATCCATGTCACAATCTTGGCATTGGATAATGTGGGCAAACTTTGGACCTATGACATATTTAATATTGACTTTAACATTTAGAATGGGAGAAGAATCGATCAACACATGGGAGGGGAGATGCCTTTTTTTTTAAGAGGACTGACGTTGTAACTATCTCTTTTTTTTTTTCCTCACTTTATTATTTCTAGCTTTATATATATACTCCTTTGCTCTTCCCGGGAAAGGATCGTCATAAAAGCATATAGTTCAAGCCTAGAGAGCAAGCCAATTCTCTTTTTTCGCCCTCCTTGCAGCTTGTATCAAATCATGAACAATATGGGACACAATGTCCTAAAATGATTCAATATTCTAAAAGATGTGGTGTAAGCATGAAAACTTAATAAGGAAACCTCTAACAAGAGAAAAATATAAGGAACACGTGGATTGCACTAGAGAGTTCATGGAGGAACAAATGAATGAGTTGAAGAAGCAAATGATGATGGTTCAAGAAATAGGAGAATAAGTTTTCAAATCTCGATCCAAAGCTGAATCTTTAGGATCGCTAATGCATAGACAAGTACTGCCTAGGCAAGTGTCTTTATCCTCCAAGAGCATGACCTATAGAAGCTCTTGAACTAAGGTTAAAAGAAGAAGAAAGTGATTAAGCTTGCGTCTGAGATGAGGAATCATTTGAATCTTGAGAAGAAGGAGCCAAGAGATGGAGAAATAGCCAAAGACCATTGGATAACGCATTTTTAAAGGATATTGCAAACGACAAAGCACCGAGGAAGTTTATGATTTATTTCTTGAAACCTTATAAAGGAATAGCATATTCATCTAATCATGTGCACGTCTTTTGAATAGGTGGTATGCTTAATTTGAGTGGGTGATGTATTTAAATATCATTTATTCTTCATCGCCTTGAGGAATAGGCCATGAGGAAGTTTGCAAGCACACTTAAGCCAGAAAAAAGCACCTAGGCCCACTTGGATATTCGTCAAGCACCTTTATAGAGCTTGAGGAGCTTCATTATTCGCTATTAATGAGAGATGTTGAAAGTTTGAGATTTTGATTTCGATGTTTCTCATGTAGCACCAACCTATAGCTTTAGTGAAAGGTCACTCAGATACACACCTGGCTTGTAGAAGCCGATGACCCTAGCCAAGTTTTCGAAGTTGGCTAATAATCATATCTCAGTTGAGGAATATAAATCACTGACATGACCATCTAAGCCCGAGGAGTTGGAGGAAAGATTCTAGAGACAACCTCACATAAATCACAGNTAATAACCTCATCAACTCAGAACATACAACAGCCATTGGAAGGATTTTTTGATGTGGTCTACTAATTTTACTTTTCAATGTGTCAGTTGTTTTGTAACGACTGTTGAACTAACCAACGGATTGACTTCACGGACTCGTTTGGCATATTGATCAATAAGAACATACTGAAAAGGTCACTGCTAACATCAATGATTAACATGTGTTGCATCTTTATTTATAAGTTGCTTGACATCCATGTCACAATCTTGGCATTGGATAATGTGGGCAAACTTTGGACCTATGACATATTTTAATATTTACTTTAACATTTAGAATGGGAGAAGAATCGATCAACACGTGGGAGGGGAGATGCCTTTTTTTTTTAGAGGACTGACGTTGTAACTATCTCTTTTTTTTTTCCTCACTTTATTATTTCTAGCTTTATATATCACCTCCTTTGCTCTTCCCGGGAATGGATCGTCATAAAAGCATATAGTTCAAGCCTAGAGAGCAAGCCAATTCTCTTTTTTCGCCCTCCTTGCAGCTTGTATCAAATCATGAACAATATGGGACACAATGTCCTAAAATGATTCAATATTCTAAAAGATGTGGTGTAAGCATGAAAACTTAGTAAGGAAACCTCTAACAAGAGAAAAATATAAGGAACGTGTGGATTGCACTAGAGAGTTCATGGAGGAACAAATGAACGAGTTGAAGAAGCAAATGATGATGGTTCAAGAAATATGAGAATAAGTTTTCAAATCTCGATCCAAAGCTGAATCTTCAGTATCGCTAATGCGTAGACAAGTAGTGCCTATGCAAGTGTCTTTATCCTCTAAGAACATCACCTATAGAAGCTCTTGAACTAAGGTTAAAAGAAGAAGAAAGTGATTAAGCTTGCGTCCCAGATGAGGAATCATTTGAATCTTGAGAAGAAGGAGCCAAGAGATGGAGAAATAGCCAAAGACCATTGGATAACGCATTTTTAAAGGATATTGCAAACGACAAAGCACCGAGGAAGTTTATGATTTCTTTCTTGAAACCTTATAAAGGAATAGCATATTCATCTAATCATGTGCACGTCTTTTGAATAGGTGGTATGCTTAATTTGAGTGGGTGATGTATTTAAATATCATTTATTCTTCATCGCCTTGAGGAATAGGCCATGAGGAAGTTTGCAAGCACACTTAAGCCAGAAAAAAGCAC
>JXCR01083809.1:69250-84043 GCA_002079205.1 Phalaenopsis hybrid cultivar | reverse complement strand
AAAACATTCAACAACACACAAAACACATTCTAACAACCTCACATAGGTACCTAGAAGTTTAGCTCTTAGATTTGCGGCCTAACCGCCTCCAGCTTTGATAGTGAAATATGGAGAACTTCACCCTCTGATATTTCTCATAGAAGAAGACTTTCACGATTTATAGGGTGGACTTGCTATGAATCTTGTTATGTCTTACAAACCTTCCAAAATCTTATAGAATTAGCTAGCTACAAAGTTGCTCCAATTCTTCAACAACAAACTATCCCAACTTCTCTAAGTAAGGTCGTGGACGTCAAAGTCGTGGAAAATTTAGGATTGTCACCCTCTTTGGTATAGATCTAAGACTCACAAGGGGAACTGTCAGACCCACTATAAATATGTCAAGCAAAGTCTTCCTAACCTATGACTTCCTTTGGACAATCAACATGCAATACAAAGGCAATGACCATGCGAACTAGCATCGGCCAACCAACTCGCCTCATGTTTGTGACCAAACCCACAACACCTAGCAAATCTAGTCATAGGGCTAGATAAGAAAGAAAATGTGGAAGATTTTGTGGATCTCACCACCGTATAGGTTACAAACATGTTTCCTCTCGTGGGATGAAGCTCTTCTTGTGATATGAGAGAAGCCCACACAAGTCCTTCCTAAAAGAAATGAGGAAGCTCTCCTAGTCGGAGAGATCGCTCGAGCTCACCGGAGTTCACCTTTGTTGACATAAGATGAAGATCTCCTTCCAAAGGAGGGACCGTGAGCTTGTCGGAGTTGCCCTTCCACAAAGCTAGGATGAAGCTTTCATAGTCGTACTCCCCGGAAAGTTCCTTGGAGAAGGAAGAGGTCGTTGAAGAAGAGAAAAAATCGTGAAGGAGAAGAAGAAAATGAAGGAGATGGGCTCCCTTGATTCTCTCTTCTTGAGGAAGATGAATGATCCTTCTCTCTTTATCTCTCCAAGAAGTTCTCTCCTAGGCACCTCAAAAATCTCCAAGTGGAATAAGAAGCTCTCCCTTAGCTCTACTTACTAGACCAAAACTTAAAATGAAGTGGAGATTTTTTTTCATATTTTGGGGGAGAGAAGCTTAAACCAACTCATTGATTAAGCTAAAAATGGCTAATGAGGGATACTTAAGGCATGCAAAATGAGGCCAATCCTATGGATTTAACACCCCCATGCATATCTTCTTAAGCCTGAGGGGATCTCTATTGTTCTGGCTCGTTTGGGGTGCACCAACGTCAAATCAGTGCTAGAAATAGGCTTATTCATGATCTGAAAATGAATCGGCGCATAGGCACATGACCCTAACTCCTAGGCGCCCAGGCTGGCGTCAGGTCCCTAGCGCCTACTTTCTGAGGGCTCAAGAAAATGACTGTTTTCGGTGCTTAGGCACTCGGGACAGGCGTAAAGGCACCCATTATGGCGCTTAGGCGCCATAAACTAGTGACAAACTTCAATAGGCTCAGCTTTAAATGTATGTGAAGGCATTTTGGGCGCCTAGGAGCGATCTAGCCTCGAAACATTTATTTACACTGAGAGCTCCCGCCGAAGTATTTTTTTTGATCTGTAAGCTATTAGAGGCTCCATATAAGTGAAATGTAGTTCCATATCTTCAAAATTGAGTATTTTGATAAGCTATTTACCATGAATTTATCGTCAATGGTCGCCCTAAGCCATGGCGTTGGTAGGACATCTAGATCCTAACTTTTCTAACAACGCACATAACAAGACTCCATTACTTCCCTTGGTCACGGGAGGCTCCATACGGATGTGCGGTGAATTCTAAACACCAGAATGGACACCAAATATGTCCCGTCTCCTGAATGAGCCCCTTCGATTGTAATTTCCCAATGGTAAGGCTAAATCATTGTTAACTTAAGGTTTGTTTGGGGCAGCTTGTGCGTCAGTTTATCATGAAACGTGGTCCGCTGGTCGACAGCGGGGGTCGACCCGCGGTCTGCATTTAGTGTAAAAACTCCAAACGCGGCAGACAACGTTTTCAAAAACGCACTAACCAAACAGTTAGACAATGTTTTTAAAAACGCCGTCGTTCGTATAAGCTGCCCCAAACGGGTCCTTGGTTTTGTGCCCCAAACAAATGCTAGAAAGTCCAGGGTGGATGTCTTAAGTTATGAGATGTTATGGACAAATTGTAAACTATCTCAAGTTGTGTTGTTGGACACCCTACACTCGTGACATAAAAAAGTGATGACAATAGGTCGGTCTCAAGCACAAGCTATGGTGCTGTTACATTGGCTACATTGGCAATTCTATAGAGATTCTTATATGGATTTACCTCCAAGCAATTTTTTTTTTGTTAGGTTAGGGCCAACATCTTATTCTTGATCTGATGTTTCCTAGTTTAATATACATCTAGAACACATGTACGCATTGAATATTTACCATTATTGGAAGATATGAATATATTTAGACAATATTCTTGGGGTGGTGCAGTTCTAGCATTCCTTTTGAGAGAATTAGATATGGCTACCATGCCTTCCCGTGCAATAATAGGTGGATGTTTGCATTTGTTTCAAACGTGGGCATGGGTGCATTTCTATGTTGGTCGATTAACTCTTCATGTTCCAGTTCCTTAGGAAATAACGAGAAAATCCCTCAGGCTCAACTACAATTTTTTNACAAGAAAATCCCTCAGGCTCAACTACAAATTTTATTTTATTTTATGGTTAAATACACTAATTTTTGAATTACATTAAACTCATTATTATAAATACAATGTATGTAGAATGAAGGGTAGGTACGAGACGTCTTGGTCCAAAATATCATGTCGTATGGAGATGAACTTGATGGACTCAGATAGAGTTAAGCATACTAGTCATTTTTTAATTAATCTAATAATCTTGATTTAATTATATATGTTAGCTATATTTAAGTTATAATCTCATCCGCACGACCTCTGGACACAGTATATATATATATATATATATAGTGTTATTACATAACATGTTTTTTGAAAGCATGAACATTTTTACTGCGCACATTTCACTAATGAACTGTAAGCGTGTTGAGTGACACCTTTCTAGATCGTGTTATGCGTTAATTTTAAAGCACCCAACCAATAAACATTGAATTCACCGAACAAGGTTTTTAGAGAGTTAATGGGCAATGCAAAGCATAACTTAATTGGGAGCAATATCATAGTAAATATACCGAGATATAAAATAATTGTTTGACATTTATTGGGCTAATAAGCCCAACAGAAGGAGACGAGGAGGAATAATTATATCATTATTTGTAGTGGTATCGGTCTTGGGCTTCGCTTTACTCAGCGAAGTTTCTAACTTAGTCTCTTGAAACATATACACACCAACACCAGGAAAGAGAATAGTGTTTAGCTTTTGCATTCTTCTATAACTACTATTATTTTGTTTTAATACATAATAGTAATATGAAATTACTAATCATACAACTGAATTCTCTTATTCACATCGAGAACTTCGCCGAAAGATATGAAGGAGATCATGAATCAAGGCTAGTTCCATGAAACAAGATTACAACGAGATTTTAGAGCTATGACGCAGAGTGGAAGAATCAATGTACATTAGTTACACGACTTTTGATTAAGCTAGTCGACATGATTTTGAAGCAAAGTTGTCTCATATCGCATATGTCAAACCACAAAACCCCGTAAATCAACCTCGGATGCTTCACGTCGGTCATCTTCCTTCGAAGCGAGGCGATCGACAACAAATGCTTAAAGGAGGACTTCTATTAGCAGAACATAAATATATTTATTTCAAGGAGCAAAAAATCAAGAATATCCAGAGGCATCTACTTATCCTGCCCAGTTAGAATTTGCAGGACACTCCGGTTATGTAGGACCTTCCAGATATGCAATACCATTATCATTTGAGGTTTCATCATTTGATCTGCAGTGGACAAGTACTAGTGGGGGAGACTTCGATTAAAATTGNGGCTGGATAGCATCCAAGTGTATGGTTTCGATTACGACTATACACTGGCTCATTACTCCAAGAATCTGCAAAGCTTGACATATGATCTTGCCAAGGAGTTTCTTGTCAGCGAGGTTAGACATCAGCANCCAAGAATCTGCAAAGCTTGACATATGATCTTGCCAAGGAGTTTCTTGTCAGCGAGGTTAGACATCAGCATTCTTTTTTTTTTTTTTAAATTTCTCTTAAATTCTTACTCGTCACTCTTCTTATATTTATTCGCTATGGCAGCTAAAGTATCCCAAGAGCTGCTTGCGATTTGAATATGATCCATCTTTTCCCGTCAGAGGCCTTTACTTTGACAGGCGGAATGGCTGCCTAATGAAGCTGGACTTTTTTGGGTCAATAGAGCCTGATAGTTGCTTCCTTGGACGTCAGAAGGTAGAAATTGTCAAATGTGAAGGCATTGGTTATTTTTCAGCATATTGCTTGTTGTCTCTCTATATTTGTTCTTACTAATATATACGTGGTCTATTTTATGTTTTTTTTTAAATATATTTGAAATCTGTGTTTCTACTTTATACAATTGCTTATTTATTGCTAGACTTTAAAATAATATTGGCATATTTATATTTACACACAAAGGGTAAAATTAACGACAGTGGTAGCTTGTGTTGCCATGGTAAAGGTGATAGAAAATCTGGTTAGAATCGTCTGTAATTTTTTGACTTGTAGATTAGGCTCTGTTCATGCTTCCTTTAACTAAGGTTTGGAAAATCTTGTATTCATTGTACTTTATAGCTCTAATATCTACGAAATAACTTCATTCTCTTACATTGGTCAAATAGCTTAGCAGAGAAGAAATTATAAAGACATATGGATCAAGACATATTGGCCGAGAACAAGCACGGGAGTTGATAAGCTTGATGGATTTCTTTTGCTTTAGTGAGGTAAGCTTGATATTCGCTTGTTCCTTTATTTTTTTGTGTTATGATTAATGCCTTGTGAATTTTTTAGTTTTTCTTAAGAAAAGGTTATCAACCTGCAGCTCTTTGTTTTCNTATATATATAGTGTTATTACATAACATGTTTTTTGAAAGCATGAACATTTTTACTGCGCACATTTCACTAATAAACTGTAAGCGTGTTGAGTGCCACCTTTCTAGATTGTGTTATGCGTTAATTTTAAAGCACCCAATCAATAGACATTGAATTCACCGAACAAGGTTTTTAGAGAGTTAATGGGCAATGCAAAGCATAACTTAATTGGGAGCAATATCATAGTAAATATACCGAGATATAAAATAATTGTTTGATATTTATTGGGCTAATAAGCCCAACAGAAGGAGACAAGGAGGAATAATTATATCATTATTTGAAGTGGTATCGGTTTTGGGCTTTGATTTACTCAGCGAAGTTTCTAACTTAGTCTCTTGAAACATATACACACCAACACCAGGAGAGAGAATAGTGTTTAGCTTTTTCATTCTTCTATAACTACTATTATTTTGTTTTAATACATAATAGTAATATGAAATTACTAATCATACAACTGAATTCTCTTATTCACATCGAGAACTTCGCCGAAAGATATGAAGGAGATCATGAATCAAGGCTAGTTCCATGAAACAAGATTACAACGAGATTTTAGAGCTATGACGCAGAGTGAAAGAATCAATGCACATTAGTTACACGACTTTTGATTAGCCTAGTCGACATGATTTTTGAAGCAAAGTTGTCTCATATCGCATATGTCAAACCACAAAACCCCGTAAATCAACCTCAGATGCTTCACGTCGGTCATCTTCCTTCGAAGCGAGGCGATCAACAACAAATGCTTAAAGGAGGACTTCTATTAGCATAACATAAATATATTTATTTCAAGGAGCAAAAAATCAACAATATCCAGAGGCATCTACTTATCCTGCCCAGTCAGAATTTGCAGGACACTCCGGTTATGTAGGACCTTCCAGATATGCAATACCATTATCATTTGAGGTTTCATCATTTGATCTGCAGTGGACAAGCACTAGTGGGGGAGACTTCGATTAAAATTGTCAAAACATTTCCACGCGTACGTCTTTTTCTGACATAGGCATGAATTTCAGTACACCAAAATTATATTCTCCGCCAAATTCTAATGACAGATTATTGGATGCCACGAAATGCAACCAATGACACATTTGAGAGTGATTATATTGAAAAGAGCTTTAAGAACATCAGTTTATCGACTAACTCGACCACCGTCTCGATATGCACCTGACTCAGGCGTTATCCCACCCCGACTTAAAAGATAATATATTTTCTTAAAATATTATGTTAGTTGATTCAATTTGTTCAATTTGTTGAATTAATTTAATTTGTTTCATTCTAGAAATACTTCCATTCGAAATAAATTTTATCAATTTCGAATTTTCTTAATTCATTTAGCCATTTCAAATATATATATTTTATTTAATTAACTATTAATGTAGAAACTAATTTTAATATTTCTTTGTTTATACAATAAATATTAATAAAATTTATAATATTATTTAATAAAATTTGCACCCATAAAAAATTTATGTACCGATTACTTATAATATTATTTAATAATAATAATAATATATAATTAAAGAAATATGAAGGCATCAACTTGTGCGTCATTTTTTGTAAACATAAATTTCAGTGCTCCAATTACTAGTTTGATTAATTAAGATGAATCTTTATATAATTTAGTTATTTTTTTTGAAATAAAGGAAAAATATTACATGAGTATTCCTAACATAAAGTTATGTTCGGAGGCCACTAAGATACAGACATATTAAATTGACAAGAAAAAAAAAACAATTTTAGTGTAGGAGAATACATTCTATTATTGATTATTATTGTGTTCTCAAAAGTGCTCGGTTTTGGGCCGAATCATAATCGAGTAATTTTCTACTTTTTTTGGCCGGTAAAGTATCCTCCCGCTCAGCTCCTCCCTTCCTTTTCCAGCGCCGCCAACTCTGGCTGCGAGCAGTTCTTGGTTCTTAACTCCTACTCTGCTCGTTCTTGGTTCTTGGCATTCGATCTGAATTAAAGCGGAGCATAACATCGACTCCTACATCCATATTTCTCAGCCATGAGAAGTCTCCGCCCAATATTCAGTCTACCTCTTCGAGTATTTGGCGAACTTCAATGCATTCTGTTTTTCTCTGCTCCTCCCAATCTATCAGTTTTCTAACTTGTTTCGCCTATTCTTACTTCGCAGAGGTCCGCTCACTTGGCGGTAAATTACATCAGAGAAGGTCCGCGAAGTTTTTCCCTGTTCTTTAATTTTTGATGATTTTCAGCCGCGGGGTTCTTTGCGGTTAACATGGAAGAAATTGTTACGTTGACATGACAATTGCAGTTATCGGAGTTGAAACATCCCGCCGGTGGTTTGGTGATCACACGGGCTCAAGAAACCCCGCGGAACTCGCGCATGAGATTGAAAAAATCAGAATCGACTTCGAGAATGTCCAACTGTCCATCCTCGACATCCCGCCGGCGCTAAGAAGTATGCCTGCGATGAAACCTGAAGGTCACTTTCAGTTTCTTCACGCTTGTTTGAATCTTGCGTTTGCTCTTCAAGGAGACATCTATTTGTCGTAATTGTATTTCTCCGATTGAAAATGCTTGTACTGCTTCGATTCTTTCGTTTTAATGTTTAGAAAGAAAAGTCCAAGCAACCGAAAACATGCCTAGCGGAGTCGCGTAGGGTAAATATTTTGAATCAAGGGCGAGGCAGCCTCAGCTTAAAATAGCCCTAATCTATTATTTGTTTTGCTGTTGGTGTTGTTGTTTAAATATAGATATCTACGTGAATAAGAATCTTAGGCTGGATAGCATCCAAGTGTATGGTTTCGATTACGACTATACACTGGCTCATTACTCCAAGAATCTGCAAAGCTTGACATATGATCTTGCCAAGGAGTTTCTTGTCAGCGAGGTTAGACATCAGCATTTTTTTTTTTTTAAATTTCTCTTAAATTCTTACTCGTCACTCTTCTTATATTTATTCGCTATGGCAGCTAAAGTATCCCAAGAGCTGCTTGCGATTTGAATATGATCCATCTTTTCCCGTCAGAGGCCTTTACTTTGACAGGCGGAATGGCTGCCTAATGAAGCTGGACTTTTTTGGGTCAATAGAGCCTGATAGTTGCTTCCTTGGACGTCAGAAGGTAGAAATTGTCAAATGTGAAGGCATTGGTTATTTTTCAGCATATTGCTTGTTGTCTCTTTATATTTGTTCTTACTGATATATACGTGGTCTATTTTATGTTTTTTTTTTAAATATATTTGAAATCTGTGTTTCTACTTTATACAATTGCTTATTTATTGCTAGACTTTAAAATAATATTGGCATATTTATATTTACACACAAAGGGTAAAATTAACGACAATGGTAGCTTGTGTTGTCATGGTAAAGGTGATAGAAAATCTGGTTAGAATCATCTGTAATTTTTTGACTTGTAGATTAGGCTCTGTTCATGCTTCCTTTAACTAAGGTTTGGAAAATCTTGTATTCATTGTACTTTATAGCTCTAATATCTACGAAATAACTTCATTCTCTTACATTGGTCAAATAGCTTAGCAGAGAAGAAATTATAAAGACATATGGATCAAGACATATTGGCCGAGAACAAGCACGGGAGTTGATAAGCTTGATGGATTTCTTTTGCTTTAGTGAGGTAAGCTTGATATTCTCTTGTTCCTTTATTTTTTTGTGTTATGATTAATGCCTTGTGCATTTTTTAGTTTTTCTTAAGAAAAGGTTATCAACCTGCAGCTCTTTGTTTTATTATTTTATTGTTTCTAACATGCAATTCAAGTTGCCTTTTTCATAACTTAAAGGCATAGTTTGTTGTCAATATGACAATGCATTTTCCCTGCATCATATTTTGTTCATTTTAGATCTTTTGTTTAAATCATGCCATTTTTAGTTTTTATCTTTTACCATGCTATTATCTTCACATATCAAATGTCAGGGTTTTTGAATATGCTAAAGTTATTTTTCTCTTTGGGGTTTATTCTTGTACGTGGGACTTATTGAAATCTTACTCAGTTTTTTTTCTTTTAATTTTTAAATTTTAATATTTATTTTTTACACAATGGATGTTATCATTGTGCAATATTGTGAGAAAGGGAATTAAAACTACCATTTAGGTATCTCTTGAATCGTATTAGAAAGTAGCAATGGCAATTTTGTTCTAAAAAAAAAAAGAAGTCAAAATGCTTGAAATTAAATTTTATGAAATTACAAATTAGTAAGTTATATTGATTTGAATGATGGGCTATAAAAACCACTAATATATAAGTTGGGTCCAATAGAAATGGGAATATTTAAGTTTAATGAGTGTCGAAGCTAGGAAGGACAAATCACTTGATGTAAGTTTACAAAAAAGGTAGGTTGCCCAACATGACCTTTTGCTTTCTTCAACACTTACAAAAGGTACAAGATTTTATCTCCTTCAATGAAGGAAAGTCAATGATATTAAGGCAATTAGACTTTTGTTAAATTTTATGTTTGATGTGAGTTTTGGTCTCTCGAAACTAGTTGGATTGTGTTTGTCAAACTTTATGGCATGTCATATTTACATATTTGCCTTGTTGAATTTTTTTGGCTATCCTAAGCCCATTTGGAGCCAAATTTGAACAACACAATCCCTCATTGAAAAGAATAAGTAGTTTTTTTTTTCTTTTTTGGTAGAAATTATTAGTTGAAAATTCTGAGATGACACACAACTCCACCTTATTTGTTTCCTTATTGTAGGGCTGGCGTTATACTCTTCAATGAATTCTAGGCAACAACAACGATTCAATCAGACAATCAACATGACACTAACTAGGGTCATACCCCGAAATCCATATCGGGAATGCACATTTAGTTGATAAACATATTAGTGACAATTGTCAAAGATTGACATACTGAAGCTAAGTACCATGGTTCAACCTTCATCTCATTTTTATTTTTTCTTGAGGATGCGAATGAACCGAGCGATTGACAACTAATCGTGACTCATTTTGATTAGAGCTTGTTTATGTTTGTTTAAGAACAAGCTTGAATACTTTTTAAAATACTAGATTGTTAACTGAACAAGTTTGAATATATTGTTGCTCGACTTAATCGTACTCGTGAGTAAGATTGCTGAAAGAGCATGAACTAGTTCTATAAGACGCTTGATTAAAGCTGTATATTGATTTTAATTTTAAAATAAATTATAACTAAAATCATAATTTAATCAAAATAAAATTAGATTGAATTAAATATTAAATTATTATTTCTATATTATTAAATAAACATAATTAAATAACTAATTAAAAACAAATTAAAAAAAATAATTTCATGGTTTAAAGGGAAGCTTCACATTAAGTATTATTTAATGAAATTGCAAGTTTTATGTGAAGTTCACACTAATTATAAAAAAATATTAAAAAAGATAAAAAAATAGTCGCAAAAAAATTAATAAATAAATCTACACATTTAGACTAATTATAATTTTATCTTCTATTTTTTATTTTATACTTTGTTTTGCTCAAATATCACAAAATATAGATTTTTTTAATAAAAATATACATTAGGATTAAACAAAATTAAAATTAAAATAATAAATAATAATATAATGACATTAATACTTAAAAAGGGTAGTACAGATTATGGGTGAGGAGTTTTTCAATTAAAAAGGAAGGTTTACATACATATCACATATTGTTTATGTATTTACATATGTAACACCTAAATTTTAATTTTTTATATACATTACCACCTTATATGAAATGGTGCATTTCACTTTTTAAAAGTTATAATGGTGATATTTTGATGTGATATGAAACATTTGGGTGGTATAAATGTAAAAAAATAAACTGTATATGTTACATATGTAAATACATACGAACTTGTTGATATGTATATAAATGTTACTAAAAAATGGAATAAAGGTCTCATCAGCCATTTATTGCAAAAACATTTAGTTTTACATTGGAATGAGATTTAGTATTATGGTTGTTTAAATGAAAAGACATTGTGAACTTAAACTTGCATTTTTAGTAATTCATGGAAATGCAATTATGAAGATCTATTATTAAAAGTATTACAACAACCTTTTATCCCATTAAGTGGGGATGACTATATGAATGATTTTTCTCTATTGTTTTCTATTGAGTGTCATATTTTCATTTAATTCTAATAAATTAAGAGTATTTTTTATACAACATGCCCATGTCTTTTTAGATCTACATCTACCTTAGCATAAGTCATGTTGAGATTTGTAACGNAAAGGTTATCAACCTGCAGCTCTTTGTTTTATTATTTTATTGTTTCTAACATGCAATTCAAGTTGCCTTTTTCATAACTTAAAGGCATAGTTTGTTGTCAATATGACAATGCATTTTCCCTGCATCATATTTTGTTCATTTTAGATCTTTTGTTTAAATCATGCCATTTTTAGTTTTTATCTTTTACCATGCTATTATCTTCACATATCAAATGTCAGGGTTTTTGAATATGCTAAAGTTATTTTTCTCTTTGGGGTTTATTCTTGTACGTGGGACTTATTGAAATCTTACTCAGTTTTTTTTCTTTTAATTTTTAAATTTTAATATTTATTTTTTACACAATGGATGTTATCATTGTGCAATATTGTGAGAAAGGGAATTAAAACTACCATTTAGGTATCTCTTGAATCGTATTAGAAAGTAGCAATGGCAATTTTGTTCTAAAAAAAAAAAGAAGTCAAAATGCTTGAAATTAAATTTTATGAAATTACAAATTAGTAAGTTATATTGATTTGAATGATGGGCTATAAAAACCACTAATATATAAGTTGGGTCCAATAGAAATGGGAATATTTAAGTTTAATGAGTGTCGAAGCTAGGAAGGACAAATCACTTGATGTAAGTTTACAAAAAAGGTAGGTTGCCCAACATGACCTTTTGCTTTCTTCAACACTTACAAAAGGTACAAGATTTTATCTCCTTCAATGAAGGAAAGTCAATGATATTAAGGCAATTAGACTTTTGTTAAATTTTATGTTTGATGTGAGTTTTGGTGTCTCGAAACTAGTTGGATTGTGTTTGTCAAACTTTATGGCATGTCATATTTACATATTTGCCTTGTTGAATTTTTTTGGCTATCCTAAGCCCATTTGGAGCCAAATTTGAACAACACAATCCCTCATTGAAAAGAATAAGTAGTTTTTTTTTTCTTTTTTGGTAGAAATTATTAGTTGAAAATTCTGAGATGACACACAACTCCACCTTATTTGTTTCCTTATTGTAGGGCTGGCGTTATACTCTTCAATGAATTCTAGGCAACAACAGCGATTCAATCTGACAGNAGTTGAAAATTCTGAGATGACACACAACTCCACCTTATTTGTTTCCTTATTGTAGGGCTGGCGTTATACTCTGCAATGAATTCTAGGCAACAACAACGATTCAATCAGACAATCAACATGACACTAACTAGGGTCATACCCCGAAATCCATATCGGGAATGCACATTTAGTTGATAAACATATTACTGACAATTGTCAAAGATTGACATACTGAAGCTAAGTACCATGGTTCAACCTTCATCTCATTTTTATTTTTTCTTGAGGATGCGAATGAACCGAGCGATTGACAACTAATCGNATGGTTCAACCTTCATCTCATTTTTATTTTTGCTTGAGGATGCGAATGAACCGAGCGATTGACAAACTAATCATGACTCATTTTGATTAGAGCTTGTTTATGTTTGTTTAAGAACAAGCTTGAATACTTTTTAAAATACTAGATTGTNTGACACACAACTCCACCTTATTTGTTTCCTTATTGTAGGGCTGGCGTTATACTCTTCAATGAATTCTAGGCAGCAACAACGATTCAATCAGACAGTCAATATGACACTAACTAGGGTCATACCCCGAAATCCATATCGGGAATGCACATTTAGTTGATAAACATATTACTGACAATTGTCAAAGATTGACATACTGAAGCTAAGTGCCATGGTTCAACCTTCATCTCATTTTTATTTTTGCTTGAGGATGCGAATGAACCGAGCGATTGACAAACTAATCGTGACTCATTTTGATTAGAGCTTGTCTATGTTTGTTTAAGAACAAGCTTGAATACTTTTTAAAATACTAGATTGCTAACTGAACAAGTTTGAATATATTGTTGCTCGACTTAATCGTACTCGTGAGTAAGATTGCTGAAAGAGCATGAACTAGTTCTATAAGACGCTTGATTAAAGCTGTATATTGATTTTAAATTTAAAATAAATTATAACTAAAATCATAATTTAATCAAAATAAAATTAGATTGAATTAAATATTAAATTATTATTTCTATATTATTAACTAAACATAATTAAATAGCTAATTAAAAACAAATTAAAAAAAATAATTTCATGGTTTAAAGGGAAGCCTCACATTAAGTATTATTTAATGAAATTGGAAGTTTTATGTGAAGTTCACACTAATTATAAAAAAATATTAAAAAAGATAAAAAAATAGTCGCAAAAAAATTAATAAATAAATCTACACATTTAGACTAATTATAATTTTATCTTCTATTTTTTATTTTATACTTTGTTTTGCTCAAATATCACAAAATATAGATTTTTTTAATAAAAATATACATTAGGATTAAACAAAATTNACTAAAATCATAATTTAATCAAAATAAAATTAGATTGAATTAAATATTAAATTATTATTTCTATATTATTAAATAAACATAATTAAATAACTAATTAAAAACAAATTAAAAAAAATAATTTCATGGTTTAAAGGGAAGCTTCACATTAAGTATTATTTAATGAAATTGCAAGTTTTATGTGAAGTTCACACTAATTATAAAAAATATTAAAAAAGATAAAAAAATAGTCGCAAAAAAATTAATAAATAAATCTACACATTTAGACTAATTATAATTTTATCTTCTATTTTTTATTTTATACTTTGTTTTGCTCAAATATCACAAAATTTAGATTTTTTAAAATCATAATAAAATTATTATATAAATTTAAAATTTTAACATTTTATAAAAAAAAAAAATAGCTCATAAATTTCATTACATTAAAATAGCTCATAAATTTCATTACAACCAATGTCATAAGCACTTCATCTTCTATTTTTTATTTTATACTTTGTTTTTTCCGCACGCTGTAGAGGAGACCGCCAGAGGAGGCAACTATAGACGATTAAAAGTCAACTGCAGGATGTTAGTTTCATGGACTAACTTTTTTGTTTGTATTCATCCATAATTTGAGAACTTTTACTTATTTAACATTGCACTCTANACATTTAGACTAATTATAATTTTATCTTCTATTTTTTATTTTATACTTTGTTTTGCTCAAATATCACAAAATATAGATTTTTTTAATAAAAATATACATTAGGATTAAACAAAATTAAAATTAAAATTAAAATAATAAATAATAATATAATGACATTAATACTTAAAAAGGGTAGTACAGATTATGGGTGAGGAGTTTTTCAATTAAAAAGGAAGGTTTACATACATATCACATATTGTTTATGTATTTACATATGTAACACCTAAATTTTAATTTTTTATATAGATTACCACCTTATATGAAACAGTGCATTTCACTTTTTAAAAGTTATAATGGTGATATTTTGATGTGATATGAAAGATTAGGGTGGTATAAATGTAAAAAAAATAAACTGTATATGTTACATATGTAAATACATACGAACTTGTTGATATGTATATAAATGTTACTAAAAAATGGAATAAAGGTCTCATCAGCCATTTATTGCAAAAACATTTAGTTCTACATTGGAATGAGATTTAGTATTATGGTTGTTTAAATGAAAAGACATTGTGAACTTAAACTTGCATTTTTAGTAATTCATGGAAATGCAATT
>JXCR01083809.1:55244-65364 GCA_002079205.1 Phalaenopsis hybrid cultivar | reverse complement strand
AAAATTTTCCAAATCTCGAAAGAAAATAAACGCGGGAAAAACATCGTCAATACTCCCAAATTCGTATTAAATTCAAAAAAAAAAAAAACTCTTCCAACNGCGAAGTTTCTAACTTAGTCTCTTGAAACATATACACACCAACACCAGGAGAGAGAATAGTGTTTAGCTTTTGCATTATTTTATGACTACTATTATTTTGTTTTAATACATAATAGTAATATGCAATTACTAGTCATACAACTGAATTCTCTTATTCACGTCGAGAACTTCGCCGAAAGATATGAAGGAGATCATGAATCAAGGCTAGTTCCATGAAACAAGATTACAACGAGATTTTAGAGCTATGACACAGAGTGGAAGAATCAATGCACATTAGTTACATGACTTTTGGTTAGCCTAGTCGACATGATTTTGAAGCAAAGTTGTGTCATATCGCATATGTCAAACCACAAAACCCCGTAAATCAACCTCCGATGCTTCACGTCGGTCATGTTCCTTCGAAGCGAAGCGATCGACAACAAATGCTTAAAGGAGGACTTCTATTAGCATAACATAAATATATTTATTTCAAGGAGCAAAAAATCAACATATCCAGAGACATCTACTTATCCTGCCCAGTCAGAATTTGCAGGACACTCCAGTTATGTAGGACCTTCCAGATATGCAATACCATTATCATTTGAAGTTTCATCATTTGATCTGCAATGGACAAGTACTAGTGGGGGAGACTTCGATTAAAATTGTCAAAACAATTCCACGCATACGTCTTTTTCTGACAAATTCTAATGACAGATTATTGGATGCCACGAAATGCAACCAATGACACATTTGAGAGTGATTATAGTGAAAAGAGCTTTAAGAACATCAGTTTATCGACTAACTCGACCACCGTCTCTATATACACCTGACTCAGGCGCTATCCCACCCCGACTTAAAAGATAATATATTTTCTTAAAATATTATGTTAGTTGATTCAATTTGTTCAATTTGTTGAATTAATTTAATTTGTTTCATTCTAGAAATACTTCCATTCGAAATAAATTTTATCAATTTCGAATTTTCTTAATTCATTTAGCCATTTCAAATATATATATTTTATTTAATTAACTATTAATTATAAATTATTAATTAATGTAGAAACTAATTTTAATATTTCTTTGTTTATACAATAAATATTAATAAAATTTATAATATTATTTAATAAAATTTGCACCCATAAAAAAATTATGTACCGATTACTTATAATATTATTTAATAATAATAATAATATATAATTAAAGAAATATGGAGGCATCAACATGTGCGTCATTGCTCATTTTTTTTAAACATAGATTTCGGTGCTCCAATTACTAGTTTGATTAATTAAGATGAATCTTTATATAATTTAGTTTTTTTTTGAAATAAAGGAAAAATATTATACGAGTATTCCTAACATAAAGTTATGTTCGGAGTCCACTAATATACAGATATATGAAATTGACCAGAAGAAAAAAAAAAATTTAGTGTAGGATAATACATTATATTATTGATTATTATTGTGTTCTCAAAAGTGCTCGCTTTTGGGCCGAATCATAATTGAGTAATTTTCCACTTTTTTTTGTCGGTAAAGTATCCTCCCTGTCACGGACAAATAGTCCCACATTGGCTAGATGTAGGGCCGAAAAAAAATATTTAAGTCCTGGGCTGCTCATCACCTATAAGGGCTCTTATGGGAGGTGACAAGTGGTATCAGAGCAGATTACTGCCTGCCAGGTGTGTGGACTCTTCATGGTCCAGTGGGACCCTCAGTGGAGCCGATCCGTGACGAGGGGCGTCCGTGATTGGGTGGAGTAGAATGTCACGGACAAATAGTCCCACATTGGCTAGGTGTAGGGCCGAAAAACAGTATTTAAGTCCTGGGATGCTCATCACGGCTCTTATGGGAGGTGACATCCCGCGCTCAGCTCCTCCCTTCCTTTTCCAGCGCCGCAACTCTGGCTGCGTGCAGTTCTTGGTTCTTAACTCCTACTCCGCTCGTCCTTGGTTTNGCTAAAGTTATTTTTCTCTTTGGGGTTTATTCTTGTACGTGGGACTTGTTGAAATCTTACTCAGTTTTTTTTCTTTTAATTTTTAAATTTTAGTATTTATTTTTTACACAATGGATGTTATCACTGTGCAATATAGTGAGAAAGGGAATTAAAACTACCATTTAGGTATCTCTTGAATCGTATTAGAAAGTAGCAATGGCAATTTTGTTCTAAAAAAAAAAAGAAGTCAAAATGCTTGAAATTAAATTTTATTAAATTACAAATTAGTAAGTTATATTGATTTGAATGATGGGCTATAAAAACCATTAATATATAAGTTGGGTCCAATAGAAATGGGAATATTTAAGTTTAATGAGTGTCGAAGCTAGGAAGGACAAATCACTTGATGTAAGTTTACAAAAAAGGTAGGTTGCCCAACATGACCTTTTGCTTTCTTTAACACTTACAAGAGGTACAAGATTTTATCTCCTTCAATGGAGGAAAGTCAATGATATTAAGGCAATTAGACTTTTGTTAAATTTTATGTTTGATGTGAGTTTTGGTCTCTCGAAACTAGTTGGATTGTGTTTGTCAAACTTTATGGCATGTCATATTTACATATTTGCCTTGTTGAATTTTTTTGGCTATCCTAAGCCCATTTGGAGCCAAATTTGAACAACACAATCCCTCATGAAAAGAATAAGTAGTTTTTTTTTTCTTTTTTGGTAGAAATTATTAGTTGAAAATTCTGAGATGACACACAACTCCACCTTATTTGTTTCCTTATTGTAGGGCTGGCGTTATACTCTTCAATGAATTCTAGGCAGCAACAACGATTCAATCAGACAGTCAATATGACACTAACTAGGGTCATACCCCGAAATCCATATCGGGAATGCACATTTAGTTGATAAACATATTACTGACAATTGTCAAAGATTGACATACTGAAGCTAAGTGCCATGGTTCAACCTTCATCTCATTTTTATTTTTGCTTGAGGATGCGAATGAACCGAGCGATTGACAAACTAATCGTGACTCATTTTGATTAGAGCTTGTCTATGTTTGTTTAAGAACAAGCTTGAATACTTTTTAAAATACTAGATTGCTAACTGAACAAGTTTGAATATATTGTTGCTCGACTTAATTGTACTCGTGAGTAAGATTGCTGAAAGAGCATGAACTAGTTCTATAAGACGCTTGATTAAAGCTGTATATTGATTTTAAATTTAAAATAAATTATAACTAAAATCATAATTTAATCAAAATAAAATTAGATTGAATTAAATATTAAATTATTATTTCTATATTATTAACTAAACATAATTAAATAGCTAATTAAAAACAAATTAAAAAAAATAATTTCATGGTTTAAAGGGAAGCCTCACATTAAGTATTATTTAATGAAATTGGAAGTTTTATGTGAAGTTCACACTAATTATAAAAAAATATTAAAAAAGATAAAAAAATAGTCGCAAAAAAATTAATAAATAAATCTACACATTTAGACTAATTATAATTTTATCTTCTATTTTTTATTTTATACTTTGTTTTGCTCAAATATCACAAAATATAGATTTTTTTAATAAAAATATACATTAGGATTAAACAAAATTAAAATTAAAATTAAAATAATAAATAATAATATAATGACATTAATACTTAAAAAGGGTAGTACAGATTATGGGTGAGGAGTTTTTCAATTAAAAAGGAAGGTTTACATACATATCACATATTGTTTATGTATTTACATATGTAACACCTAAATTTTAATTTTTTATATAGATTACCACCTTATATGAAACAGTGCATTTCACTTTTTAAAAGTTATAATGGTGATATTTTGATGTGATATGAAAGATTAGGGTGGTATAAATGTAAAAAAAATAAACTGTATATGTTACATATGTAAATACATACGAACTTGTTGATATGTATATAAATGTTACTAAAAAATGGAATAAAGGTCTCATCAGCCATTTATTGCAAAAACATTTAGTTCTACATTGGAATGAGATTTAGTATTATGGTTGTTTAAATGAAAAGACATTGTGAACTTAAACTTGCATTTTTAGTAATTCATGGAAATGCAATTGTGAAGATCTATTATTAAAAGTATTACAACAACCTTTTTTCCCATTAAGTGGGGATGACTATATGAATGATTTTTCTCCATTGTGTTCTATTGAGTGTCATATTTTCATTTAATTCTAATAAATTAAGAGTATATGTTATACAACATGCCCATGTCTTCTTAGATCTACATCTACCTTAGCATAAGTCATGTTGAGATTTGTAACAGAGCAGCATTATATTATTGATAGAAGGACCCAATTAAATAGACACTACAATGGAAATAAATGAAACAAAATAAAACAAATAAAATTTACATAATGAGAGAATAAAAGCTAATAATAAGTTGTCAGTCATGTTTTATTTGAATTTGAAATCATCAAACAAATGAGGAAGAAGATTCTTGGTGACGATATTTGCTAGTTGACAATTGAAAGGCACAAAAGGAATACTAATTTCCCCGGACTCAATCATTTCCTTAATGAAGTGTTTGCCAATCTTCACATGTTTGGTTTGATTATGCTAGGCTGAATTGTGAGCAATGCTGATGACGACCTTATTATCACAAACAATTGCAACGAGATGTAGTTTGACATATAAAGTTCGTAGAGCATGATGCATAACCAAAGAGCTTCATAGATCTCCAAGGACATGGTATGAAATTCAGCTTCAACACTGCTCCGAACAATCACATGCTGTTTTTTGCTTTTCCACATGACAAGATTTTATCATACAAATGAGTAATACCCTGATGTAAAATGTTGATTATGAATGATCCATCCAATTAGCATCTGTATAAACAACAATAAACCGAGAGATGTGACGAGAGAAAATAAATCTGAGCCCGATGTATCTTTTAAATAGTGGAGAATCCAATTGACATTTTGGAGATGATGCTCATAGGAGACATGCATGAATTGACTCACTATATCAATTGTATGATATATGTCAGGGCGAGTATGGGCGAGGTATATGAGCTTTCCCACAAGGTGTTAGTATTGAGTCTTATTGATAGACACAACATTGAGAGTGCCATATAATATTTTCATTGGGATTTATATTGACAGCTATAGGTTTGCACAAAAAGAAGCTTTTCCACAAGGTGTTAGTATTGAGCCTTATTGATAGACACAACATTGAGAGTGCCATATAATATTTTCATTGGGATTTATATTGACAGCTATAGGTTTGCACAAAAAGAATGTTGTTCTTTGTCAAAAAATCAATCACATATTTGCGTTGAGACAAACAAATGTCCCGAGATGATCGGGCCACTTCTATGCATAAGAAATGCCAGAGAGATCCCAAATCTTTCATTTCAAAGGACTTATCAAAAAAGTATTTCAAGGATTTTAATACTTGGAGATAGTTACCTGTAAGAATAATATCGTCAACATAGATAATAAGGATATCTACCTAAACATTGGAGGAATGCCAAAAAAAGAAAGTGTGATCCATTGAGGCTGAGTAAAAGCACGATCCACGACAATCTTTGTGAATTTGTCGAACCAGACCCTTGGGGATTGTTTTAGCCCACAGAGGGACTTTCGTAGCCTCCAGACTTACTTTTTGGAGACAGTATATTCAAGACGAGGAGGGAGATACATATACGCCTCTTCTGTATGATCTCAATTAAAGAACACATTCTTGACATCTAGCTGGAATAAATTTCAATCTAGATTCACTGCAGGGGACAATATGATCCAAATAGTGATTAACTTAGTAACTCGACAATTCTGAGAGTATCTTTTTTAGAGCACAAATAGTAAGTCGAGAAAGCTTGCGAGCATCCAATCATGTGATCCGTGACACTTGAATCAATAATCCATGGATAAGAGGAGGAATAAATTGTGAGTTATAATAAGAATACCTTGTTGGAGGTGAGAGGTTGACGAACCCACAAGAAATTGATTGCCTCCAAGTAGTTTGGTCAATGACTCAATCTAGTTTTTTAGGGATTTAGAGGATTCCATGATTTTTTTGATAGGAGTCGGTTGAATCGTGGTAGACTCAGATGTTGTCGTGAAACCTTGAATGTTTGTATGCTGGTTTACTGTGAAGTTTCCAACACTCATCCCGAGTGTGGTTGGGTTTATGATAGTAATCACAAGTGGCGTGATTGGTCCGAGGTGGCATGAATGATGGCTCAATACTATTTTAGATTAAGGTGGACGATTCAGTTGAAGGAGTGGAAGTGTTTAGCTTGACAAGTCATCGACTTTCTTCCCGACGAATCTCGGTGAAAGCAATACAAGCGGAAGGAAGAGGGTCTCGACCAAGAATACAACCCTGAACTTTGTCAAGGTCTTTGTTAACGGTAGCTAGGAATTGGAACATGCGATCATTTTCTACAATTTTCTTGAAGAGTGAGATCTGTCAGTCTCCCAAGTACAGTTATAGTACATGTCACATTCCATCTATAGCAAAACAATGTCATTAGAGTACTTGGTCACGGTCCTTGACCACTGTTTTGCCTCTCAAATTTTCTTAGACACCTCATAGAGTTGGCTGGAGTTTCTTACATCCGATTATATATCACGGACAACCATCCAGAGGGCATGAGTTTAAGGGAGGAACATATATGAACGACCAATTGAAGTCTCCATGAAATTGATCAACCACAGCTTGAATATGAAACTCTCCACTTCCTAAGGTCCATATGCCTAGTCAGTTTTTGGAGGTTCACGAATTATACCATTGAGGTGAGCGAATTTCCCGCGTCCTTTGATGAGCAAAACCACTGCTTGTGACCATTAGAGAAAGTTTCTTCCGTTCAGTTTATGGGTTGTAATCAAGAAGCTCGTGTTGGTTTCCAGTACTTCGGAAGTTGGAGTTGATCCTCAGGTGTAATCAATAACATATTCTGAAGGTGGCTTAGTGTTGGAGGAATTTGCCATAATTCTGACTGAGCCAAAGGAGAGGTGATTTTGATTTTGAGCCATCGACAAATTCCAGTAGGGTCACCGAAAGATAGATACAACTGCAGTAATCCAAACACCTGCAGTGAATACCGACAAGGAAAATATCACCTGCTGGAACTGGTTGCTTGCGCTTGTAGAAGGTAGATAGAGGAATCTACAAGGAATCTGCGGGAGAAGCAGGTATGATTGAGATCTGTAGGGAGAAGCAGGGAATAACCTCGCTGCAGGAACCATGTTGAAGTTTTCCCGGGAGAAACCACACTGTAGAGGAGACTGCTGCACGAATCTTCTGAGGAGGCAACTATAGACGACTAAAAGTCAACTGCAGGATGTTAGTTTCATGGATTAACTTTTTTGTTTGTATTCATCCATAATTTGAGAACTTTTACTTATTTAACATTACACTCTGNAAGGTTTACATACATATCACATATTGTTTATGTATTTACATATGTAACACCTAAATTTTAATTTTTTATATAGATTACCACCTTATATGAAACAGTGCATTTCACTTTTTAAAAGTTATAATGGTGATATTTTGATGTGATATGAAAGATTAGGGTGGTATAAATGTAAAAAAAATAAACTGTATATGTTACATATGTAAATACATACGAACTTGTTGATATGTATATAAATGTTACTAAAAAATGGAATAAAGGTCTCATCAGCCATTTATTGCAAAAACATTTAGTTTTACATTGGAATGAGATTTAGTATTATGGTTGTTTAAATGAAAAGACATTGTGAACTTAAACTTGCATTTTTAGTAATTCATGGAAATGCAATTGTGAAGATCTATTATTAAAAGTATTACAACAACCTTTTTTCCCATTAAGTGGGGATGACTATATGAATGATTTTTCTCCATTGTGTTCTATTGAGTGTCATATTTTCATTTAATTCTAATAAATTAAGAGTATATGTTATACAACATGCCCATGTCTTCTTAGATCTACATCTACCTTAGCATAAGTCATGTTGAGATTTGTAACAGAGCAGCATTATATTATTGATAGAAGGACCCAATTAAATAGACACTACAATGGAAATAAATGAAACAAAATAAAACAAATAAAATTTACATAATGAGAGAATAAAAGCTAATAATAAGTTGTCAGTCATGTTTTATTTGAATTTGAAATCATCAAACAAATGAGGAAGAAGATTCTTGGTGACGATATTTGCTAGTTGACAATTGAAAGGCACAAAAGGAATACTAATTTCCCCGGACTCAATCATTTCCTTAATGAAGTGTTTGCCAATCTTCACATGTTTGGTTTGATTATGCTAGGCTGGATTGTGAGCAATGCTGATGACGACCTTATTATCACAAAACAATTGCAACGAGATGTTGTTTGACATACAAAGTTCGTAGAGCATGATGCATAACCAAAGATCTTCATAGATCTCCAAGGACATGAACTGGAATTCAGCTTCAACACTGCTCCGAACAACCACATGCTGTTTTTTGCTTTTCCACATGACAAGATTTTATCATACAAATGAGTAATACCCTGATGTAAAATGTTGATTATGAATGATCCATCCAATTAGCATCTGTATAAACAACAATAAACCGAGAGATGTGACGAGAGAAAATAAATCTGAGCCCGATGTTTCTTTTAAATAGTGGATAATCCAATTGACATTTTGGAGATGATGCTCATAGGGGACATGCATGAATTGACTCACTATATCAATTGTATGATATATGTCAGGGCGAGTATGGGTGAGGTATATGAGCTTTCCCACAAGGTGTTAGTATTGAGTCTTATTGATAGACACAACATTGAGAGTGTCATATAATATTTTCATTGAGATTTATATTGACAGCTATAGGTTTGCACAAAAAGAAGCTTTTCTACAAGGTGTTAGTATTGAGCCTTATTGATAGACACAACATTGAGAGTGCCATATAATATTTTCATTGGGATTTATATTGACAGCTATAGGTTCGCACAAAAAGAATGTTGTTCTTTGTCAAAAAATCAACCACATATTTACGTTGAGACAAACAAATGTCCCGAGATGATCGGGCCACTTCTATGCATAAGAAATGCCAGAGAGATCCCAAATCCTTCATTTCAAAGGACTTATCAAGAAAGTATTTCAAGGATTTTAATACTTGGAGATAGTTACCTGTAAGAATAATATCGTCAACATGGATAATAAGGATATCTACCTAAACATTGGAGGAATGCCAAAAAAAAGAAAGTGTGATCCATTGAGGCTGAGTAAAAGCACGACCCACGACAATCTTTGTGAATTTGTCGAACCAGACCCTTGGGGATTGTTTTAGCCCACATAGGGACTTTCGTAGCCTCCAGACTTACCCTTTGGAGACAGTATATTCAAGACGAGGAGGGAGAGACATATACGCCTCTTCTGTAAGATCTCAATTAAAGAACACATTCTTGACATCTAGCTGGAATAAATTTCAATCTAGATTCACTGCAGGGGACAATATGATCCAAATAGTGATTAACTTAGTAACTCGACAATTCTGAGAGTATCTTTTTTAGAGCACAAATAGTAAGTCGAGAAAGCTTGCGAGCATTCAATCATGTGATTCGTGACACTTGAATCAATAATCCATGGATAAGAGGAGGAATACATTGTGAGTTATAATAAGAATACCTTGTTGGAGGTGAGACGTTGACGAACCCACAAGAAATTGATTGGCTCCAAGTAGTTTGGTCAATGACTCAATCTAGTTTTTTAGGGATTTAGAGANGCTAAAGTTATTTTTCTCTTTGGGGTTTATTCTTGTACGTGGGACTTGTTGAAATCTTACTCAGTTTTTTTTTGTTTTAATTTTTAAATTTTAATATTTATTTTTTACACAATGGATGTTATCACTGTGCAATATTGTGAGAAAGGGAATTAAAACTACCATTTAGGTATCTCTTGAATCGTATTAGAAAGTAGCAATGGCAATTTTGTTCTAAAAAAAAAAAGAAGTCAAAATGCTTGAAATTAAATTTTATTAAATTACAAATTAGTAAGTTATATTGATTTGAATGATGGGCTATAAAAACCATTAATATATAAGTTGGGTCCAATAGAAATGGGAATATTTAAGTTTAATGAGTGTCGAAGCTAGGAAGGACAAAT
>JXCR01083809.1:43700-55106 GCA_002079205.1 Phalaenopsis hybrid cultivar | reverse complement strand
ATTTCTAAACTATTTGTAATTATTTTGTTTTAGTGATGTTCAATAAATTAGTATTTATATAACTCTTGTTAGCTCAGGTTTTAACTGCTCGATTAGCTCATCGATTGATATGCTCGATTTAATGGCTTTGATAAAGCTAAATGAACTGCTTGATTAATAAGCTCAATCTCAATTTGATAAAATTAAATGAGCTTATCGATTAATGCTTATTAAACTCGGTCTTGAGTTGAGCTCAAATTGAATTTAAACAGTAATAAATTAAAATGAGCTAAGCTCGAATAATAAATTAAAAATTTGAATCGAGCTCGAGCCAAGTTTGAACAAGTTTTTAGTAAATGAGCTCTAGCTTGAGCAGTCTTCTATCTAATTCGGCTCGGTCCGTTTTCAGCCTTAGTTTTACTCAGCCTCAGTGTTTCTCATTACGAAAAACTGGTTAGCTTTACTTAACATTCATTTAACAATCAAGCTCAGCAGATTTGCAAGTGCAATCTCGTTGCTCAATGCTTCCTCAATCTGCTGCCATCTTCATCAAATCTTGATGAATATGCAACACTTGTGTAGATTGTGATGCACTACCAATCCTTTTTTTTTTTTTTTTGTAAAATGATGACAGGAGTTGAAACAAGTTCATTTCATGCTTGTGGCAAAATGGAAGGAACTCAATAGGATTCCAACAATACCGCCAAAAACAAAAAGCTGCGTAGATTTTGTAAATTACTATCAAGCCTACCAAAAAGATCAAACAGGAATTTACGAAATGTTAAGATGAATTTTGTTGGATTCAATTGTTAGCATGTATTGGTAAGCCCATTCCAAGATGACTGCTTTTGTTGGAGACAAAAAAACATCCTTTTCCGTCTTTTCTATTTTGACCTAGAAAGGGGTTGCTTATTCTTTGTAATTAAACTTACATGAGAATTTTTGAAGCTTCAATTGTTTTCCTTCTTGGAAAAAATCTCCTTGCCCCCCGTATATCATAATACAATTGCGATCGACTGCTGAGAAGCAATGTCTGTCTCCCTTCTTGACCTAATATTCTGATACAACCGCGATATGAGCTATACGGTCGTGAAACAATTACAGTCTGCAGGAAAGTCGATGAATCACAACACACAAAAGTTTCATTCCACTGCTGATCGAAATTCATTATCGAGATTGCTACATAAAGGAGTTCCGCAACGCTTGTGACCAGAACTCATGATTAGGATTTGCTACCGACTTGAATCCATATTGCGAGAGGCCAACAACAGGATTTGCAGTGCTGAACCAACTAACGGGAATTCAGATTGTGGCTCTTGGAATTCTGTGTGGCTTCAATAGTGCAAGACTTTCACATTTCAAACTTATTTTAATTNCCGTCTCCCTTCTTGACCTAATATTCTGATACAACCGCGATATGAGCTATACGGTCGTGAAACAATTACAGTTTGCAGGAAAGTCGATGAATCACAACACACAAAAGTTTCATTCCACTGTTAATCGAAATTCATTATCGAGATTGCTACATAAAGGAGTTCCGCAATGCTTGTGACCAGAACTCATGATTAGGATTTGCTACCGACTTGAATCCATATTGTGAGAGGCCAACAATAGGATTTGCAGTGCCGAACCAACTAACGGGAATTCCGATTGTGGCTCTTGGAATTCTGCGTGGCTTCAATAGTCCAAGACTTTCATATTTCAAACTTATTTTAATTTCTAAGAGTCAAAATTTTAAAAATCAAGATTCCAATTTATTTTTAAATTTAAATGATCTATATTTTAAATTATTTTAAAAGATCAAAAGTTCGAAACATTAAGTTATTTGCAAGTTCAAGTTCACCAGGAATTTTGGTAGCCTCCCGACGCCATCCTTGCTTGAAGGGGCTACATCGGGGGTGTATGCCTGCGACAATCTATTAGACGAGCTGGTCAATGTCCGAAAAAAATCTTCTAACCCACATGTCTATAAAATGTGGGTGGTTTTCAAGTAATNTTCACCAGGAATTTTGGTAGCCTCCCGACGCCATCCTTGCTTGAAGGGGCTACATCGGGGGTGTATGCCTGCAACAATCTATTAGACGAGCTGGTCAATGTCCTAAAAAAATCTTCTAATCCACATGTCTATAAAATGTGGGTGGTTTTCAAGTAACTTGCATGAAAATGATAAAAGCACAATTTCCTTGTGTTTATACTCTTGATTGTGTTGTGGCGTTGACAACAAGAAGAAATCAGTGACTTGTTGAATTTCAATATAATAGTTCTTCTCTTCCTTTTTTATTATTCTATATTTTTTTTAATATAACATATAATNAAGAAATCAGTGACTTGTTGAATTTCAATATAATAGTTCTTCTCTTCCTTTTTTATTATTCTATATTTTTTTAATATAATATATACATATTTTATATTTTATAATAATAATATGTGATTTATGCATTTGGGACTATAAAGAATGGATTCAGGCATAGATACATGCGTGTTCAAGTTTCGACTGGGTGCTTGTGCAGTTAGATTAGGGAAGGCAGNTGTGGCGTTGACAACAAGAAGAAATCGGTGACTTGTTGAATTTCAATATAATAGTTCTTCTCTTCCTTTTTTTTTATTCTATATTTTTTTAATATAATATATAATATATAATATATAATATATACATATTTTATATTTATAATAATAATATGTGATTTATGCATTTGGGACTATAGAGAATGGATTCAGGCATAGATACATGCGTGTTCAAATTTCGACTGGGTGCTTGTGCAGTTCGATTAGGGAAGGCAGGGACCGCGTCGCTTGAACACGGTGTAAATAAGAGTTTTTGAAGGTTTTTGTGTGCTGTGATCTCTTCGTTGCTCTTCACACTAGTTTTTTGTCGATATGCACAAGGGAGATACATGGGAGCTCTTAGGGGTTGTTTAGCAACAAATTTAGGCCCAAATTTAACATGAATGTAGGCTAAATCTTGTCATACAGTTATTTTAGATAAAATAAAGCCGCAAATTTGATTAATCCGGATTTCAACGATTTCGATCGTAAATTCCAGATCTAGTAAATCCCACGAATTGGTGGATTTACTAGATTTGATGAAAGAGTTATTGGGATTTGATAGAACTTGCCAAACAATTTTAATGGATTTATAGGATTTAGTGAATCCATTGCCAAACAATCTTTCGGATTTAACTCATTTAGGATTTCGTAAACCAGTTTTATGGGATTTAATAAATCCTAATAACGTAAGTCTTATCTTTTGCCAGACAACACCTTAAGGTTTCTGTATGCCGTGATCTTGTTGATGTCTCCACAGTTAGCCCTAACAACAAGTAATGAGGAGCAAAAGAGTTTTAGAGGTCTTTGTGTGCAATGATTTTGTTGTCATCTTTACAGATAGCCCTAGCCATTCTTTCCTCGAAGGTGTTCTCTACATCTTTGTCCGTAGCGATCCCATGATGGCTTCTTCAATTAGTCCTAGCCGCACATGTGGGTTGGTGTCACACATACAGGGAAGGAAAATAGGAATTTTGGTTGTCCTCGTATGCAGCGTCATGTCATTGGCTTCTCCTGGCTCCAATCACAAGTGTCATGAGGGTTTTCATTCTAGAGACAACACAAAAGAGAGAAAGATGGGTGTTTCAAAGATCATTGTACGCTACAATCCCTCGTTGTCTTTTCTGCCATCTCTAGTTGCAACTGGGTCGTGAATCACGCCTTGAAGAGGAAGAATGAGGGGTGTTTCTAAGTTCTGTATAGTGTCCCATGTTGTTTTGTAGAAATGAAGGAAAAATAAGGAGATATAAGGATCGACAGGCAGTAGTAGTTAGACTCATTATTTATTTATTTTAATTTAGTTTTTTATTTATTTAAAATATTTTGTTAATTTAGTTTTAACATTCAACACTCATGTACGTGATTAGAGATTGCGTGGGCTCACCCGAGGATTGGAACCTTTTTCTGTACGATCGGTTGATTTTCGCTGGTCCGGGAAGGGCCANTTGTAGAAATGAAGGAAAAATAAGGAGATATAAGGATCGACAGGCAGGAGTAGTTAGACTCATTATTTATTTTAATTTAGTTTTTTATTTATTTAAAATATTTTGTTAATTTAGTTTTAACATTCAACACTCACGTACGTGATTAGAGATTGCGTGGGCTCACCTGAGGATTGGAACCTTTTTCTGTACGATCGGTTGATTTTCGCTGGTCCGGGAAGGGCCGGTCCCATCCAATCCGTCCTGGACCATTGTAAGGTTGGGTGTAATCGAAACTTACCAACAACTTTCTGCCAATAAATTCTTGAGATGAAGAGATATTGATCTTGCAGAGGGTTATTTGTGTAGGCTTCCGTTGTTGTTGCAGTTGTCATCTGATATTGGGGAAAAGAGTGGTACTTAGGGTTCTCTTTTGTTCCACTTCTTGTATTGTCACTTATAAACCCATGTCCCTGTATTCACCATGGAATGATATGCATTATATTAATAGTATGCTTGTTGCCAATTTTTTTATGCTTTATTTTTCTAAGTTTTCCTTGTGGATGATGTCTGACATGGCTCATTCTGATTCCAGATTTATATTCCTTTAGGTATGTCTTCTTGCAGATGTTGTGCAGCATGTCATAGATGCTCTGTTGGACTATGATGCTTCCTATGTATATGACGATGTTAAACATGCAATTCAGCATGTGCTTGGAAGTGGAATTCTTTATAGAACTCTTCTCTTTTGTTCCACCTTTTGTATTTTCACTTATAAAACCATGTCCCTGTATTCACCATGGAATGATATGCATTATATTAATATTATACCTGTTGCCAATTTTTTGATGCTATATTTTTCTAAGTTTTCCTTGTGGATGTTGTCTAAAATGGCTCATTCTGATTCCAGATTTATATTCCGTTAGGTATGTCTTCTTGCAGATGTTGTGCAGCATTTCATAGATTCTCGGTTGGACTATGATGCTTCCTATGTATATGACGATGTTAAACATGCAATTCAGCATGTGCATGGAAGTGGAGTTCTTCATAGAACTATTCTTTCTGATCCCGAGAAGTATTTGATGAAAAATGTAAGCACTTCCCTTCCTCCACAGCTAGTCGAATGAACCAGATTGCCCTCCAGGGATGACAACGATTGGAATTTCTTGTATCCATTTGCAGGATAAAGTACTAAAGTTTCTAACTAAGCTTAAGGAGAAAGGGAAAAAAATATTCTTATTGACCAATTCTCCATATTATTTTGTCAATGGGGGAATGAGGTTCTTATTACAGGTGCTATTCAGTGATTTGTTACTCCTTTTTTAAATTTTCATGCTTCTTGTACTTTGATATTGTTTATATATTTTCTGCATGCATTAATTTGAGTTCCACGATTTTCTATGAAAAGAATTTAATAAGAGGTAATCTAATTTGATGAAATATATATATTTATTTTCTTAATAATGATTATTTTTATACTTATTTTTCTTTTAACCTAAACATATATGTCTATAAATTGGACCTTACAATTTGGTATGGTAAGCCTTATCTGTTTTAACGCCACTGCTCTACTTTTTTGATGTTCCTTTCATTAAGTCGGGCCACTTGAGTGTCCCCATGCCATGAGGTGCACGCAATCAGTCTATTATTTTGTCTTTTGCATGTTGCTGCTCGTGACCATGCTTCTGTACATTGTGTATTTGTGTGCATCAAAGCACGACGCATTCTCTTGAGCTTGCATGCTTCTACACTCTTATGCTTGCAGGCTACTGTTGTCTCTGCCTTGCTACTATTTTGGTTGTGCTTTCCTGCTTGCCTGTCTATACTTGAATGCACTCGTTGTCCCACTGGTCATATGCGCATCATCATTCAGACTCATTGTTATAGTTGTTCCTCATGCCCTAGCTAGCATTTGAGCCTCTTATAACAGCTCTCTATCAGCGAGTTCATCTAAAAAAAATATTTTGAAATAATGGCCCTCATTGCATGAACTATCAAGACCTAAACTAATTATGTCCGTTTTCATTCATTTTGGTGTTTCTCAAGGTGTCATGACATATTTTTATTTTTATTTTTGAGATAAATATACCATGAATCTGTGATACCAACTCTCCTCTATGGTTGAGGGATTTCAATATTCTCACTACAAGCTGTTTCTTCTTGGATGGAAATGCAGAATTTAATATAAGGCACATTTAGTGGAATTTGAACCAACAATTGCCTAATCAAAGTTAGAGGCAAACTTCATAATCTTAATGAACATTCTTTGAAGAGGAGATCTTAGATGCAAGGACCCATTTTAATTACTGGAAGAGAAGAAATGAAGAATCGAAGAAGATGAAGTGACGAGTCGAAACCGAACAGTGAGGGAGAGGAAATTGAATAGAAGAGGGAGGAATTGAGGGGGATTGGTAAGTTCGCCCTATAAATTGCCATATAATGGAGGTAGGAAAGTATCAGGAGATTCAAACGACAACATTGAGGGTTTCACTGTTGTGTTGAGCCACGACATCGATAGAGAGAAGAAGCCAAAGAAGTTGCGTCGGTGTCAAGCGGAGGAAGAAGAGACACCGTTGTCGTGCAGAGGAGGCGCTCAATCCTGACGAACGAGTTGCAGAAGAAGAAAAGTAAGAATAGCTGAGCTTGTGCGGGAGGGAGCTGAATCTAGAGCTCTCTTGTGCACAAAGGACCAAAATCGCGTGCAGGGGAGGAGGAAGCTGTTTACGCATGGTTTAGGGCTCGACTGAGGTAATTTTTAATGATATTTATTTAAATTGATTTAATAATAAAATTATATATGGATGCATGTATATAATTAAAATGCTCTTTCCAGTTTTTCAGGACGCTTGTTTTTGGCTTAGCAACTTGCGCTACTTTTGTTTCAATTTTTATACATGTTCATATGGGGTATACTTCATTTGTTGGGTATACATTTTGTTTGGATACATGTATTTTTGGATTATATTTACCTTTGTTTCATCTTTCTTTCTTTTTTGGGTGGAGTTGTAATGCGAAAGGAGGAACCCCTAGGACTATATGTATTTTCTTTATTTTTAGCGGGGATTTTCTTTTCCTCCCTTATTTTTTAACCGTTTTTGATATTAACGTGTAAGGAGCCACGAGTAGCTCTTTATATATATATATATATATATATATATATATCACGATGTTGGCTGCGGTTGAGAGCTTTGCTAGGGTTGCCAATGGCGATTTCCGTCGCATTTGATTCTGTCGCTCGAAGGAGAGGGCTCGCACATCATCTCTGTTTCGTTGACTCTCGCTGCTCATCCTCTGCTTTGTTCTGACGTTACCGCGTCTCTTCGACGCCATCGGCTCGCGTGTCGCGTCTGCGTCAGTTTCGGCGTCACGCTCAATTTCGTCGCATTTGGCTCGCGTTCGCGTCGACTCTGTTGCGTCTGCGTCTTTCTATTTCGACGCTGCGCCTCTTCTTGCTTGTTGAACGAAATTTTCATACTAACTTCTCGGTGTGCTTTTGCGAGGTGAATTCAGACGCGTTCGAAGCGTTAAATGATTGTGGAGCTACCCTTGGAACAGACAAAAGGGATGACATCAAACTTTGCGCCGGTGAAATCTCTCCAGAAAATTAATTTTCAAAATTAAACAACATTTTCAATACAAAATAATATTAAAAAATTAAACAATATTTAAAAAAAAACATAACATGTACTTTTGAATTTACGAGAGTCCTCGGATGAGGTAACTCACAGTTGCTAACGAGATCTCCCCAATTTAAATGAGCTTAACTACTCGTTTAAACTAGGTAAATTCAAAAGAAAATAGTGGTACCGGAACGAGGGAACTGTGAGATCCTAACCGGTGTCGCTCTAATTAACTTTAACACCCCCGTAATGCTGGATGACATTAAAAACCAAAACCTTGAAACACAACTGGTAAAACCTTTTGAATATTAAACTTTAGGGCTGCTACTTCGACGAGGAGCATTGAGCCAGCTTTATGGGCAACACGACAATGAATTTGGATCGAGCAACAAGAAAATCTTCTTCAACAATCTCTCTCCTTAGTCTAAAAAACAATCCAGAGGACTTCGAGGTAGCTCGCTTAGCACGACGTAAATTCTCATACCCTCTTTAGGCTCCTGTACAACCATGTTCTGCAGCGTAAGTCCTAACTCGCCTTAGGTTCCGAGGTTGTTGTGTGACACGACCTAAATCCTCTTATCTCTGCGGGCGATTTGCATAATCAGATATTATGCAAATGTAAGTCCCAAATAATAAAATTAGCATGATTAAACACCTAAATAACATCTTCTCAAAAACTCAGCCACACATTAGACTAGTTTGGGAAGTCTCTGAGGGTTTTATTCAGGATCTGTGACGTCCCTTACTTTTTTCTTCCTTTGGACTCCTGAAGATAACTATTCATGCTTTAGCCACTCTCACTTGCTTTTCCACGTTCTACCGTGAAAACCTAAACCTCGATTTAATGAAGACTAGTACCTCTGATCATTATCGAGAGTTTTCTCAAGTGACCTACATCATTTGTGTTGTAATTAATTGAAGGGGTTTGCCTCTATAGAGAACTTAGAACCCTGATAAAATAAACGCTATTTAATCTCTATATTAGATACGGGAACTTGTTGGTCACACATAAAATGTTCGCAGGTTAAACGAATGTCACAAATCTCTTAGTTTGCAGGATTGAGTCTATCGCCGAGGTTTATACTTATCTTTCAGGAATGAGTAATATTCGCGGTATCAAACACGATTATGTAAACTATTAGACTAATGAGATCCATTTGGTCTCGTCTTTAAAAAATTGAAACATATTATTTTCAAAACCCAAAGTCACTCATATTGTCCGAGTCATCAGGAAGTCATCATAAAATTTCATGCAATCGTGGTGAAGACGTGGAGTTCATAACATGTTAACAATGATGATTTTAAGAAGATTGATTGTTTTATGAAGCACTCATTTTAAAATATATGAACTAACATAAGAATATTATTAATAATATTATTAAGATAATAATTGTTAAAATAGAGCCATAGTGAATCTTATTGATGCAAAGATGGGTATAAATATCCATTACATGATCTATTAGTAAGAAAAAAATAAAAAAAAAACATGATACAATAAAAAAAGGAAAGGAATAATAAAGAATCCAAGCTAGTAACTCATAATAAACATGAATTAATTATGACTAAAGCTAGTCAGTAATAAATATTATAATACTTTCCCTCAAGTTGAAACATAGATGTCAGTCATGTTTAACTTGAATTTAAAATCATCGAACAGTAGTCGAAGAAGGTTTTTTGTGAGAATATTCTTTTGTTGGCCACCAGATGACACAAACAGAACAACAATTTTCCTTGAATTTGAGTTTATTTTAGTGAAGTGTATGTCAATCTCAACATACTTGTTGCGATCGTCTTGGGCTGGGTTGTGAGTAATACTAATGATTGCCTTGTTATCACATAACAACTGTAGGGCAGCAGAAACTTTCATACGTAGTTCGTGGAGCATGATACGTAACTCGAGCTTCATAAATTCTTAGGGAAATGTATCAAAATTTGGCTTTCACACTTCTTCTAGACCACAAACTTTTTCTTTCTTTTCCACGTGACCATGTTTTCCGACACAAATGAGCACTCTCCCGAGGTAGTTCTCCTATCATGGATGAACCCAACCTAATCAGCGTCTGTCTAAATCACAATAGAACGAAAAATGTGGAGGGAAAAAAACAAACCTGAGCTTGGTGTGCCTTTTAAATAGTGAAGAATTCGGTGGACAACTACGAGGTGGTGCTCATAGGGATCATGCATGAATTGACTGACTATCCTAAANTATATATAATTATTTAAATTATTTTATATTTCGAACAATAACAATTCGAACACGAACGAATGCATCACTGTTCGTGTTTGGTTTGTTTAACTAACTGAACGAAAAAAATTGTTCACGTTCGTCTCGGTTACTTATCTAATAAATCGGACACGAACTCATTGACGAACCGAACACAAACTGTTCACAAACAACGAGCTATTTTGACAGCCCTAACTCACACTGCTTGCAAGCTCATCACATCGCTATTGCAGCCGCTAGTTTCCACTCACTTGTGACTCTGTTGGCGTCACTCCTTTGCGGCCTTGCTAATGCCACCTGCGAACTTGTTGCTTGCTATTGCATGAGTTCAAGAGGTTAAGGGAGGTCTTTTAAGGATAGCTTCTTCATAATGAGAAGAGGAACTTGTGAGATGGGCATGTTAGGGTTCGCGAGTTTGAATTTTGGTGAGAGAGAGAGATAGAGAGCAACTTGGAGAGGCATGATTGGGAGTAGTTCAGAGTGCGCGCCTGTCGGTTCTTCCTCTCCTCACTCGCCCCAAAATCAGTCGAAGGGGATGGAGATTGGCTAATACCGACTGGATCCTCCTCTTCTCCTCTCTGGCCCAAACTTGATTGTTTAAGAATCCAAAACTCTCATCCATCGATATATTGCCGCTTTGGCCTAATGGCCTCATAATTTTGTTCTATTGGGGTAACTTCCTAAGAGGTCACCAAATGAAGTTTGTTTGCTTGCTCTCCAATGACTCATCTCGCTTTAGTTGTGAATCTTATGTTTTATTTTATATGTTATAAAATCCTTTGTTAGTTGAGGTATGCTTAAGTTTATTCCATTTGACAGGCAATTGCCGCAAGTCTATAATGTCTTTTTGGATGATATATCTTATTGTTGCTAATGAGGATTCTTCGGTTAAATTGAGTTGAATGCCTCTTTTGAATAAGTAGAATCCACAACAAGTCATGATGATCTAAATATGGGATTTTGAGCAGTTTCATTATCATTCTTTCTACCATTTGCTCTAAAAGAATTTGTAAATTTTTTCAATCTAAATTTAATGAAGTGTTACTATACGCTAAGTGCTGAACACTTAATAATCAGCCTTAATTGAAGTTTTTTTTACTGTTGAGAAGGGTAATGAACCATAACGGCCTATGTCTATGAGGAACGTTGAACTAGATTTTAAAATCAAAATTTAAAATGAACATAAAATAAAGACACAATTTTCTTATATTATATTTTCGATTAATCTAATTTGTCTTTTGAAAATTTCATCTCAAAAAAAAAAAAAAAACTTTCCCGGGAGAGATGGTGCAGATTTTTGGAGCTCATTGTGTGGCAGGTCTTCATCACAAATTGAGCAATATAATAGGACTTTTTTTAGATTTCTTTTTGTTTTTCAGTCACATCAAGGCAGAATTGTTTGACAAATGATCATCAAATGAGTATTCTTAATTGATTTCTCGTGAAATTGTTTGCATTTCATCATTGTCGCTTCATTTGATTGAAACATTTTAAGTATCACATATGAAAGTCAACATGTGGGATTTACTATAAGAAGCTAATCTTATTCTCAGATTGCATATTTATTTATCTTGTCTTTTTTATTAGATGCTAGATTCAGAGACATTTTCTGATGGAC
>JXCR01083809.1:9726-23583 GCA_002079205.1 Phalaenopsis hybrid cultivar | reverse complement strand
TTATGTCCGATACATAAGTGTCCACGTATAGCCTTTTGCTATACGTGAAACCATGAAGCAAGGTCGCAAGTATGTCGGTTTTGTTTTGGGGTTTAGGGCGGTGAAAACAAAGACACACCAGAGATAAAGCAGAATGATATGTCATCCTACGACATCGAGATCCTATATAGGAACCTATCAGGATCCGATTCAGGAACCCGGTGAGTTGTAGGATAACAATATCATTCACCGACATAAGACTAGCGGGAGTTGACCCGAACCTTCTTAGGTTGTTGGTGGCCCTACGCCCGACAACGCGATCGACTCGTGGACAACTACTTTTCAAAATTAATAAAAAACAAATTCGATAAGAACATATATACTTTTTTCTAAAACAAAAATATATTTTCGCTAGAAATAAAATTGATACCACCCGTTTTGTATGCTTGAAACTTATGTGCATGCTAAAAATATATATATTTAAATACATTTTAAACATTGGTTGTCCACCTTTTAATTACCTCTTTGGGCTAAGGAGTACCTTCTTGAGTTAGGTTCCATAAGACACTCTTCTAGTTGAGTGACGAACTTTATACATCCGGGTGACCGAGTAGCCTTCGACGACCCTCGAGTACTAATATGTAGTTGAGCCTAGCCTCGACCCGAGTGCTTGCGGTCCCCTCTTTTCAGACTTTTTCATATGTTTTCTTGGGATTTTTTGACAAAGCACTCGTGATTTCTTTTCGGGATTTCCTTGTGTTTTCTACGATTTTCATCGATTTGTCAATTTCGTCGCATTTTTCTTGTCGCGAGTCTTTTGACGATTTTTCTCGAGATTTCTGGGTGATGTTTTTTTACTTCGTTTACATAAAACATTTCAGTCTGTTTCCTCAAATTGTGTTGTTTGTACCTGATTGCATCAATTACACTTAAGGAACTGCAGATCTTCCAGGTATACAAGTTTGCCTTGTGTTTACAGCATGCTACTTTCTTGCAAATCACCTACATGCTGTACTTCTTACTTTGCCTTTATACCGCATGTTGTACTGTTCTCTTTACTGCATACTCTACTGCTTGTTCTGTGCTACATACTATATTGTTATGCTATGCACTATACAACTACAACATGTTCCTTATAAAATATCTGAAGTATACTATAGGACTGCTAGATTTAGCATCATAACCTGACACCCTAGAAAACTTAAACTCGTCACGATAAGGAACTTGGAGCTGGCGCGGTGGGCAGCACTGCCATCTTCAATAAGAAAACATGTCTTCCCCAGCTAAACCATTTCTTCCTTAGAATTAAACAATAATTCATAGGATTTCGAGATCGTTCGCGTGGTGCGACATAAATCCTCAACTTTTCTTTTTGTCATTTGTATAGCTCTACAGTGCAATCTAAGCCCTAACTCGTTTTAGGATTCCGAGGTTGTCGTCTTTCACGACCTAAATCCTCACATCTTTCAGGCTATTGTGTGATCGTTTCATACAAATGTAAGCCATAAATAAATAAAATTGACAGGATAAAACCTTTGAATAATTTCTCCTCTAAACTGAAGCCAAACCATAGAATAGATTGAGAAGTCACTAAGATTCTGTTTTGGATCCGTGACATCCCCTAGTTTTTCTTCATTTGGATTCTATAATAAATGTTCCAAACTTGAACCATTCCTTTTTCACAACTCTTTATCCGATTTCGTTGAAAAGTCCAATCCTTTTGACCTCTTTGAAGATATTATTTCCTGATTTTTATCGAGAGTATTCTTATGTAACTACAGTTGCCTAAGATGTAATTAACTATAGGGGTTTGATCCTATAAGAAGCTTTTTCGAACCCAGCTTAAAATAAACTCTATTTATTTTTTCATATTAAATAGGAGAATTTGTCGGCAAATAAAAAGGTTTCGCAGACCAAACATACATTATATATTTCTTAGTTTATTTGATCGAGCATCATCCTCAAGTCTTGTGTTTATTCCTTGGGATATATACATGATTTGAGGTAGAACACTCTTTCATTTAATCTGTGAAGACTATGGAGTCAGTATGATTTCATATTTTTCTAAACTTAAATTTATATGTAAATTAAAACGTCCTTTCGAAGCGGGCGACGAGATTTCGATTCCGGTGACCCACAACTTATTACGGGCAACTCCCACAACTTTTTAGTGCCGACACCTGCTCAGTGAATTTACTTCTTTTTGTATACACATGACGTTCCTTGTTGTGAATCTCATGTGAAATATTCTCAACTGGCGGAACTTGGGAAACATGATGGTTTGATGGAAGTATAAGATGTTCTGATGACTTTTAAATCAGTGCAGGTATCTAGAGTAGTGTTTCAAGTCTGATATTCACCCAGACCCTCTCCTCAAATATCAGATTTGGGTTTAAGAGTTGGTTTTCAAAAAAAGTAACATTCATGGAGTTATAGTATTNAACTGGCGGAACTTGGGAAACATGATGGTTTGATGGAAGTATAAGATGTTCTGATGACTTTTAAATCAGTGCGGGTATCTAGAGTAGTGTTTCAAGTCTGATACTCACCCAGACTCTCTCTTCAAATATCAGATTTGGGTTTTAGAGTTGGTTTTCAAAGAAAGTAACATTCATGGAATTATAGTATTTTTTTTAATGGGTGAATAACATTTGTGCCCCTTTTGTTAGAAGCATACCAAATGAAGATAAATTGATCGATTTTGGGTTAAGTTTTATGTGGTTTTATTGGTGAATGTGAAAACTAGAGAGCCAAATATTTTTAGAAAAAAATTGATTTAGAAGGCTCTTAGTGTATTCTTCCATTTAAATATTAAGAGTGGCTTTGAATACAATGACCCTACTTGATATTCTATTAATGAGTTAAATGATTGTCAACACCACATCTCCCTATAAGCCTTTTGGGATATTGTGAAAAAGTTTTACAGACCTACCTAGATACCTCAAAGAGATATCTATTCTTTCTCTCAATTATTCCATCATGTTGCGGAGTTTTAACCTATGAACTAACATGACCAATTTTTTCCAAGTTAGGGCTAATGACAGAGTTGAAGTANCTCAATTATTCCATCCTGTTGCGGAGTTTTAACCTATGAACTAACATGACCCATTTTTTCCAAGTTAGGGCTAATGACAAAGTTGAAGTATTTTTTTTGCATTATTAGTTTTGAGAATCTGAATTTTGCTTTGAAATCGAGTGAAAATCATGTTATGGAAGGACTACAAGATTTGTGGAATTTTGNGACTACAAGATTTGTAGAATTTTGGAACTTTTTTCATAAGAAATATTCATTGGTTCTAGTATGTTAATCAATAAAGGACACTATCTTTGATGGTTCCCAAATGTCTCCAGGCCACGACCTAAACCGGGGTTTAGTATTAACAAAGACGGGAATGAATGGTCGGACTGTTTGAAATAGAAATTTTCATTCATTTTTTATAACTTGCCATTAATAGATAGAAGCACCACTAATCAATTTAATCAAAGCGACATATTTAAATTTACCTCCCTACTGGTTGTCATCGTCTTCTATAAATATTTTTTCTTCTTTCGCCCATCTTTTAATCATCTAATTAACCTGAAAAATTAGTTTAAAAATAATAATGAGCTAAACAAACGAGTAAATACTCAATACTCCTAAACTAGAGCAAAATAAGAAATAAAAACAATATGCTTGCCAGTGAAGTTTTTTTGTAAATCAATATAAATATTTAACATGCTATTCAAATAGTCTATATCAATTTCATTTTATATTTATACAACCGTCACAGTAACACTGTCTAAAATTGTATCATTTAAGGTACTTCAATATCAATATGATTTTCCATTTACATGTTTGAGTATATTAGTGTTCCTCCAATAGTATCATCAAGTGGTGACTTCATGTTCAATCATGCACATGTAAGCTTACTATAACAATTTCATTTACATTCTAAAAATCACTCAATATCATGCATGTGTAGTAAATAAATATAACTTTGCAAATCATTCACATTCATTTCTAGATGATCAAATTAAATAATAAAGTAAAATAATCACATTCTAGTTGCAGTGACAAGATATCCTGACTAATTACATTTTAATGCAAGTGATTTAGAAGAAAGACAATATTGTTAACATAATTTAGAAGTAAAAAGTTCTTATCTTGATGCAGATTGTTTTTTGTTGACGATAATTTTTCTAAAATTGAACGCCTAAAATAAGCACGGNATTCATTTCTAGATGATCAAATTAAATAATAAAGTAAAATAATCACATTCTAGTTACAGTGACAAGATATCCCGATTAATTACATTTTAATGCAAGTGATTTAGAAGAAAAACAATATTGTTGACATAATTTAGAAGTAAAAAGCTCTCATCTTGATGCAGATAGTTTTTTGTTGACGATGATTTCTCTAAAATTGAACGCCTAAAATAAGCACGATATTCATATTTATTATGTTATTACAAATTAAATCATTCATCTCATTTTTATTTTATCAAATCATATATATATATATATATATATGTTAATAATAATAATATTATTATTATTATATATAAACTGCCCCTACCTCTTCAAGCACTCGATCTGACTTAACACCCACACAGAAGGGTCTCCTGCACGCAATTGCTTGCCCTTCTTCGTCTTCGGTCTTTGCACGCAAGAACCCTCAACGTCGCCTCCTCCCTCGACGCAGCTCGACTATTCTTCCTGCCGTNCTCCTGCACGCAATTGCTTGCCCTTCTTCGTCTTCGGTCTTTGCACGCAAGAACCCTCAACGTCGCCTCCTCACTCGACGCAGCTCGACTATTCTTCTTGCCGTTCCTCTTTTTCTTGTACATCGAGCGGCTAGGAGCTGAGTCTTCTTCTTTGATTGAATTCACACGCGGCTCCGACTTTTCTGGTAAATTGTTGCCTTTTGTGCTTATTTGTCGGGTGATTTGTCTCCTAGACTTCTGACCCCTCACTTCCTCTCTTTCTGTTCGGCTACATGGTCCTTCACTTCGCCTTCTTCGCTTAGTTTTCTCTTCCTTCTATTCGATTCCTCTGCTCTGTTCCTTTGATTTCCCCGTTTCTTCTCCCCTCTGTACAAAACCGTTACACTATGGATGATAGAAAAAAGATTTGAGGGTTTCTATTGAGATAAATGATAGACATGACAAATATGTATCACCAGTTGACATGNTCTTTTTCTTGTACATCGAGCGGCTAGGAGCTGAGTCTTCTTCTTTGATTGAATTCACACGCGGCTCCGACTCTTCTGGTAAATTGTTGCCTTTTGTGCTTGTTTGTCGGGTGATTTGTCTCCTGGAATTCTGACCCCTCACTTCCTCTCTTTCTGTTCGGCTACATGGTCCTTCACTTCGCCTTCTTCGCTTAGTTTTCTCTTCCTTCTATTCGATTCCTCTGCTCTGTTCCTTTGATTTCCCCGTTTCTTCTCCCCTCTGTACAGAACCGTTACACTATGGATGATAGAAAAAAGATTTGTATCANTTTTGCCTTGTAATGGCTCGATTTTATTCTGTTTTGATGAGTCAGCTTGGGGATTTACATGACCGCGGTTTTGAATGTCTGAATAGCTATGTCCTATTTTGCTGTTGGGCTTAGTTTTGGCCCATGCTGGGGTCAGTTTCACATTGCTCTAATGGTTTGGTTTTGGGTCTTNTTCCTGCCGTTTCTCTTCTTCTTGTACATCGAGCGGCTAGGAGCTGAGTCTTCTTCTTTGATTGAATTCACAAGCGGCTCCGGCTCTTCTGGTAAATTGTTGCCTTTTGTGCGTATTTGTCGGGTGATTTGTCTCCTAGACTTCTGACCCCTCACTTCCTCTCTTTCCTTTCGGCTACATGGTCCTTCACTTCGCCTTCTTCGCTTAGTTTTCTCTTCCTTCTATTCGATTCCTTTGCTCTGTTCCTTTGATTTCCCCGTTTCTTCTCCCTTCTGTACAGAACCGTTACACTATGGTTGATAGAAAAAAGATTTGAGGGTTTGTACTGAGATAAATGATAGACATGACAAATATGTATCACCAGTTGACATATTTCATACTGATAGAACTCTATTCTTTATTAATAAAGAAATGAGAGTTCAACTTCGTAACATAATGAAAATTGGGATAATCTGGATGATAATGCTATTGTAAGACTTGACTTTTACCCACCTCAGACATAATAGACTTAGAAACATGAGAAGGAGAAAGTGAAGAAGGCACTTGTGCGTTAAGAAAATAACTTTTGTTGCGTAGGTATAGGCCTTGATGCAATTCAACACTGCCAATCACCTTTCATGAATCCACCACTTGTCCTTTGTGTGATGAAGTTTCTGGCAATGTTCACACAAGGGATGATTTCATGGGAGGAGTTGTGTGTTTACAAGGTAGAGCTTTAGTGTTAGATAAATCCACATTTATTACTTTCTTCTCTTCTGACTTTAGCAAGGACTTCCCTTGTAATAAGTAGAGTCTTCATCTGAGTTCTTTTTTAGACCCGATAGGAATTTGATCATCTTGTTTTTTACTATTTTTGTACACAACAAAACATCTAGAGGACACTTCTATATATAAGTATCATACATGTCTAATTATAACCAGTATTTTATAAGTGTGTTGAATTATTGAGTCACACCATGCAGTTTTTTCTTAAACTTAAAACAATTCTGTAGTGTTTTTGGCATTGGAGTAAGTATTAGGAGTTGTTTTCCAATTCTTCTGTGCCATCTTATAAAACAAAAAATATTCTTCAATTTCTTTGGTTATAATATTGATCAACAAAGCGTGGCCATAAACGATGTTTAAGATCTTCACAAGCAATGGCTAGGATCAGTGAACTCAAGAACTGTGCCCTTTTCCTTGAGATGTTGCTCCTTCTCTTTTCCACACATGTACATAAATGTGGATTGAGATCATTGAAGAAAGTTATGCCATTGAGTTTATGATGTGTGATAAAGGGAGAGAGTTCTTGGGCTACTTGGATAGAATTTCTGGTTTCTAATTCATAACTAACTTCCAGAGTTGTGCTAGATATCTTAATGTCATACTATGTCATAAGCTCTATGCACGGTTTGGGTTGGAAATAATTTTTTGCTAATTGCGCTGCTTGCCTGAACGTTAAATGGTTGGAAGGCTGGGAAGAGCCAAATCATGAGGAATGACTAAAGCCCGACCGATGAGGAACGTTTAGAAGGCCGACAAGATTTTTGTGGTTCCTCTGTTTGCTCGGGAAGGAGCTTCCTACAAGTGCTCTAGTGGAAGACAAGAGAGAGAGAATGTTGGTAGGTTTAATTTTTGGGAAACTACGAGATCTGAGATTCAAGCTATAGCTTGAAGCCAACATGATAGTGGTGTACACGTTTCCGTCCTGCTTGCCTTCATGACTAAAGTGCGATACAATCACGATTAGTGGTTTCTTGGAAGTATGGGATTGGACCGCGTATGGAGCGTGGAGATTAGATCGTGGTGTATAGGTTTTTTTCACACGTCTTTGTGGTTGAAAAACACGATGATTCCAATTGCAAAAGTGCCAATCTTACAAATTCCTACAAGGAGAATCCTAGAGGGAGACGTCTGCAGAGATCCGACTACAAGGAGAGGATCTAGCGGAGGGCCTGTAGGAAGGAAAGCTAGGGATTTTTTCCTCTCTCTCTCACTCCGAAGAAAGGTGGGGAAAAATGTATTTTCTTGTTCTTCAATAATCAAATTACAACCCTTCTCGTTATGTAATAAGGAATGGCTTGGAAAAGATTAATTAAAAAAATTATAACTTATCAAAGAAAATATAACTCAAGATGAAAATAAATATGACATAATAAGTAGATAATAAAACTAAAATATGAAACACAAGACTTCTACATGATGTAGAAATGGAAAGGAGAGCATGCATAGTTTAAACCTTACATAGAAAGAGGAGTAATTAAACTGCCATTGAGACCAAATTATAGAGTGGAACTAAATAACCAATAGAGTTGGGCAGCTACTTAATTTTTGTACTTTTATGGAAACCTCTGTATTATACGAGAAAAATTGTTTAAAGGCCGTTCTAATTTTGTTTGTTTTGTTTTTTTTTTGATGGAGAAAGGGTCACTAGCGCGGTGCCTTGCTCAAGAACTCTTATTTATATCACCTTATTTGAAGTTTGGTGCGAAAAAAGCGATAGATTTCTTTCCATCACTGCCTCATTTGGTTCACTAGATTTGTAATCTTTTATCTACTTGTACTTTAATACTCGGATTACTACTGTCAATTATAAAACTGCTTAGAATTTAGGCATCTACATTATCAACACTAGGATTAAGACGAGGAGCTAAAATATTTGGAGGATTTGGATCAATATTGTTGCATACAATTGAGGATTTGAGTTCTTTGGCTTATGCAACAGTGGAAGGCACTAAAAGCTCTAATTGTACGATAGGTTCTAGAGTTGAATCCATGCGTCGTCCAAACCTAATACAAATTAGAAGGAATTGTAAACATTATGTTTGAAGATAGATTTTGATTATTTGTATGCACTCCTTGAGCCTGAATGTAATCATCCATATTAGATGCGTTCTTTCTGAAACATTCAGAGTAGTTTTGCCTGAAAATTTTACAAGATGAATGACAGGAAGGCCTTCTTTTAATGTCAATCATTTGCCAATAACTACAAGAGGAGGAACCAATCCAAACCTCGTCATTTATACAAATAGTAATGATACCATAACTTGTAGTGAAAGTAGTGGAATCACAAAACAAATTGTCATTAATGTTAAAATAGGGTTACAACATCACTTGAACGGAAATAACAACACAAAACATAAAAACGACACTGACAAATACTCCTAAATGTATTCCAATGGGTGATGGAGGTCGACTAGAGGAATATGGATGATTTGGAGGGATGACGACAACTACGGGAGGCGGGTGGTAGTGAAAGGATTGTGTGGAACCATAGGGACAACAAGTAGGAAAAGGGTTGTGGTGGTTGGCAACGATAGTGGGTTGGTAGAAGCTTGAAAGAAGTTGGATGCCTGGGCAGCAGTAATGACCTGCAGGAAGGGGAAATGTTGGGTGTCGGGGTGACAGAGGGAGAGTTCATTAGCTGAGGAGTGGGGAATCCAATGTTTGGGAAGATGAAAAGGGAGGATACAATCACCACCTCGGAGATGATACAGCCGGAGCACCACCACCCCCTCAGATACAGTCCCCAAGGGGAAAGAGACTCCAGGAGATCTGAAATTAGACACACTAAAAACTGAACTCTTAACACACTGGAAACAACTATTTATAGACTCCTACACAAAAGGAGGACAAAAGAATCCATAAAAGTCTACATATGTGAGACTGCTTGCGAAGTTTCCTACCCTTTTGTAAGTGTTACCTCGTGAGACCTCTGTGCATCGCAATCCTGCCCCCGTGACCGTTCACCAATTGCCACGACTCCCTCGCGATGATTGTGAATTTTTGTGATCCTGCTCTGCGATGGCTCATGATTCTGCGAGTTTGCGATCCCGTCTGCGCGAAACTTCTTGGCGGGTTCAGAACCTATTGTGGGTGCTAAATAGCTCGGGCGTCAAGTAAAGTCACATGTGTTCTAAAAATTTAGTTATAATAGCTTTTACTTGTAGGAGTTTGCCAAAAATAATACCTATAGAATTTAATGTTTCTAGTTTGATTATTTATCATAAGCCACCTANAAGTTGGATTGGTTGAGAAACCTTAGATGCCATTAGATGTGTGGTTTGGGCCTATGTTTAATGTTTCTAGTTTGATTATTTATCATGAGCCAACTATAATTTTTCAAGGCTCAAGCTGTTTCTAACCCCCTCATTGCAATGACCTAACATTTAATCCCATCACGCCCATTATCACCATCCACAATTCCACCATTCCAACCACCATTCACTCTTTTACTTCGTCTTAAGTACCATAATATTTTTTTAGATCTATTCAACCTCAGCTTGTAGAGTTCCTCACTGATCATTTTGTATTTAATGTTGATGGGAGACTTCTGAGATAACCTGGCCAACTAGTGTGAACCCAAACTTTCTAATACTACGCGGCTAGAATTGTAGTTTATGCTGGAGGCTGTGGCAATAGTTAAGGGGGTTGGGTTTGATGTATGGCTGAAACGAAAGTTTTTTCAAGCTTGGTGTTGATTGTGGATGCATTCAAAAGGCATGAAATATCACATTTCGAGTTCCATCTTACATTTGTTTTTTATTGTTTCTCATATTATATATATATATATATATATATATTTTAAAATGTTTGGTTGTATGCGAACTCTGTGGACATACTGGAAGTCATGTTCTAAGGTGTTTCTGCTTTCACCAATCAACTAAGGTGCCNAAAATTTTTTCAAGCTTGGTGTTGATTGTGGATGCATTCAAAAGGCATGAAATATCACATTTCGAGTTCCATTTTACATTTGTTTTTTATTGTTTCTCATATTTTATATATATATATATATATTAAAATGTTTGGTTGTATGCGAACTCTGTGGACATACTGGAAGTCATGTTCTAAGGCGTTTCTGCTTTCACCAATCAACTAAGGGGCCGCCTTGTTGCAAACATTTTGGATTCCATTGCATTTGAAGTTCAATAGAAAGTAAATTCATTGTATTTGAAATATTTTATGATTTTGATTAACTTAGAATAAATTTAGGAGATTAATTTTTTTGAATTTTCATAAAAGAACTACTGCATTTTGAACTTTTTTGGATGAATTTGTTTATTTTGTATTATGGGATCATCATTGATGGGTGGTAGGTGATTGGCGACAGTGTGTAGTGGCAGTGTACGGCATTGTCAAGTGCTGGATAGAAACTGAGTGGGGAAGATGATGCAGTGTGTTTAAAAATCACCCAAGTTGGGTGGTTTTGAAATACAAAAAAAAAGAAAAAAAAAAGAAAAAAAAGAAAAAAAAAAGAAATGAATGGTGAATTCCAAATATATTAACAAATTACCTTGAATTTATTTTTCATCTAACCACATAACTAAAATTATAAATTTCTTGCATAGCTTTTACACTAAATATACTTTAAACCTAACAATTTTAATATGAACTAATGCTTGTTGAGATCAAATCAATGGGATGATTTCACTTTATTCCGTTTTTGTTCTTTGTGATGAATGTTGGATTTTATGTTTTCTAATCATTAGTTTAGTTTATGTTATGTGTTGTTGAGATAACTCCTATTTTATATAAACTTTAGCCAAAATCCCAGATTTCTTTATCAATACTAGAGATTTCAAAATCGGTCACCTGTGCTTAGACATGACATACACTGAGGCAAAGTTCANAATATAACTCAAGATGAAAATAAATATGACATAATAAGAAGATAATAAAACTAAAATATGAAACACAAGACTATTATACGAGAAAAACTGTTTAAGGTTTAATTACTCCTCTTTCTTATAAAACTAAAATATGAAACACAAGACTTCTACATGATGTAGAAATGGGAAGGAGAGCATACATAGTTTAAACCTTAAATAGAAAGAGGAGTAATTAAACTGCTATTGGTTTTTGTACTTTTATGGAAACCTCTGTATTATACGAGAAAAATTGTTTAAAAGCCGTTCTAATTTTGTTTGTTTTGTTTTTTTTTTTGATGGAGAAAGGGGTCACTAGCGCGGTGCCTTGCTCAAGAACTCTCATTTATATCACCTTATTTGAAGTTTGGTGCGAAAAAAGCGATAGATTTCTTTCAATCACTGCATCATTTGGTTCACTAGATTTGTAATCTTTTATCTACTTGTACTTTAATACTCGGATTACTACTGTCAATTATAAAACTGCTTAGAATTTAGGCATCTACATTATCAACACTAGGATTAAGACGAGGAGCTAAAATATTTGGAGGATTTGGATCAATATTGTTGCATACAATTGAGGATTTGAGTTCTTTGGCTTATGCAACAGTGGAAGGCTCTAAAAGCTCTAATTGTACGATAGGTTCTAGAGTTGAATCCATGTGTCGTCCAAACCTAATACAAATTAGAAGGAATTGTAAACATTATGTTTGAAGATAGATTTTGATTATTTGTATGCACTCCTTGAGCCTGAATGTAATCATCCATATTAGATGAGTTCTTTCTGAAACATTCAGAGTAGTTTTGCCTGAAAATTTTACAAGATGAATGACAGGAAGGCCTTCTTTTAATGTCAATCATTTGCCAATAACTACAAGAGGAGGAACCAATCCAAACCTCGTCATTTATACAAATAGTAATGATACCATAACTTGTAGTGAAAGTAGTGGAATCACAAAACAAATTGTCATTAATGTTAAAATAGGGTTACAACATCACTTGAATGGAAATAACAACACAAAACATAAAAACGACACTGACAAATACTCCTAAATGTATCCCAATGGGTGATGGAGGTCGACTAGAGGAATATGGATGATTTGGAGGGATGACGACATCTACGGGAGGCGGGTGGTAGTGAAAGGATTGTGTGGAACCGTAGGGACAACAAGTAGGAAAAGGGTTGTGGTGGTTGGCAACGATAGTGGGTTNTATACAAATAGTAATGATACCGTAACTTGTAGTGAAAGTAGTGGAATCACAAAACAAATTGTCATTAATGTTTAAATAGGGTTACAACATCACTTGAACGGAAATGACAACACAAAACATAAAATTGACACTGACAAATTCTCCTAAATGTATCCCAATGGGTGATGGAGGTCGACTGGAGGAATATGGATGATTTGGAGGGATGACGACAGCTACGGGAGGCGGGTGGTAGTGAAAGGATTGTGTGGAACCGTAGGGACAACAAGTAGGAAAAGGGTTGTGGTGGTTGGCAACGATAGTGGGTTGGCTGGTAGAAGCTTGAAAGAAGTTGGATGCCTGGGCAGCAATAATGACCTGTAGGAAGGGGAAATGTTAGGTGTCGGGGTGACAGAGGGAGAGTTCATTAGCTGAGGAGTGGGGAGTCCAATGTTTGGGAAGATAAAAAGGGAGGATACAATCACCACTTCGGAGATGATACAGCCGGAGCACCACCACCCCCTCAGATACAGTCCCCAAGGGGAAAGAGACTCCAGGAGATCTGAAATTAGACACACTAAAAACTGAACTCTTAACTCACTGGAAACAACTATTTATAGACTCCTACACAAAAGAAGGACAGAAGAATCCAGAAAAGTCTACATATGTGCGACTGCTTGCGAAGTTTCCTACTCTTTCGCAATNTTAAACACTAAAAACTGAACTCTTAACACACTGGAAACAACTATTTATAGACTCCTACACAAAAGGAGGACAGAAGAATCCAAAAAAGTCTACATATGTGCGACTGCTTGCGAAGTTTCCTACCCTTTCGCAAGTGTTACCTCGTGAGACCTCTGTGCATCGCAATCCTGCCCCCGTGACCGTTCACCAATTGCCACGACTCCCTCGCGATGATTGTGAATTTTTGTGATCCTGCTCTGCGATGGCTCATGATTCTGCGAGTTTGCGATCCCGTCTGCACGAAACTTCTTGGCGGGTTCAGAACCTATTGTGGGTGCTAAATAGCTCGGGCGTCAAGTAAAGTCACATGTGTTCTAAAAATTTAGTTATAATAGCTTTTACTTGTAGGAGTTTGCCAAAAATAATACCTATAGAATTTAATGTTTCTAGTTTGATTATTTATCATAAGCCACCTATAATTTTTCAAGGCTCAAGCTGTTTCTAACCCCCTCATTGCAATGACCTAACATTTAATCCCATCACGCCCATTATCACCATCCACACTTCCACCATTCCAACCACCATTCACTCTTTTACTTCGTCTTAAGTACCATAATATTTTTTTAGATCTATTCAACCTCAGCTTGTAGAGTTCCTCACTGATCATTTTGTATTTAATGTTGATGGGAGACTTCTGAGATAACCTGGCCAACTAGTGTGAACCCAAACTTT
>JXCR01083806.1:132680-151926 GCA_002079205.1 Phalaenopsis hybrid cultivar | reverse complement strand
CAGTAAGCAACAAAAACAACACCCCAGATGCACCCTTAGTTTCTCACTAAAGAAAGTTATCAGATATTTGTTTGACTTAAAATTACATCAATCCTAATTTTAAAAGCATCACAAATTACATTGGATGCATAAAAAATCAAGCAAGCTAAGGATGGGTTAGAGGTGATTAAAATCTTAACCTAATACAGGACCTTATGTATTGCAAAAAATTAAGAAGATCTATCCAATTTCAAAATATAAATGGTAGAGGCAACAATCATGCTAAAGTTCTTGATGAATCGCATGTAGAAAATAACTAGACCGGAAAAATATAAAATTTGAATTAAACACTTGGGTGAGGACTAGTCTAATGTTGCTTGAATTTTACAACAACAACGACAACAACAAGCTTTATCTCACTAAATGGGGTCGGCTACATGAATCTTTTTTCTCCATTGCATCCTATTGAATGTCACATTTTCATTTAATTCTAATAAATTATGATCAATTTTTATACAATAATGAATCATAAGAAAATCATCAAAATTTTAAAAAAAATATTTCTTTTAAAGTGGATATAAAACATCTCTTTACTGAGAGTTTCAAANTGGAGGATACAAAAATAGGACTACCTCTATGGGAAGAAACATCACATGTCGTCTGTTGGATTGACAGGTTCTGGGGGTTGTTGGATTAACCCTGTCAAGATTCGTTGCCCATAACGTCATCAAGGAGAGGACCACTGCAGATCTCATGGCGGTTTTATCAGGCATGTATGAAAAGCCATCAGTGAATAACAAGGTGCACCTGATGAAAAAGTTAATCAACTTGAAGATGGCGGAAGGTTTGTCTGTTGCTCAACACCTGAATGAGTTCAATAATATCAAAAATCAATTGTTTTCTGTTGAAATTGATTTTGATAATTAAATACGTGCGCTGATATTGTTGGCTCCATTGTCAAATAGCTGGGAAGTCATGAGGATGACAATTAGCAATTTTGCAGGTAAATCTAAATTGTAATATGATGATATTCGTTATATAATTTTGACTAAGGAGGTGCGCAGGAAAGAATCTGTCGATACCTCAGGTTCGAGTTCGACACTGATTATTGATTCCAGAGGGAGATCATGGGACAGGAACTCAAACAAAGGAAGATCAAAATCAAAGTTTGTTCAGCAGGCAATCTGCTGGAATTGTGTAAGACGGGCCACATAAAAAGAAACTGCAGGAATCATCAAGAAGGAGAATGATGACGCTAACATTGTAATTAAAGAGATACATGATGCGCTATTGCTAGTAGTTCACAGTTCCGTTGATGACTGGATTCTGGATTCTGGGGCTTCCTTCCATACATCGTCCCACCGGGAGTTGATGTGAAATTATGTTGCAGACGACTTTGGGAAGGTACATCTGACTGATGGAAAAGCTCTGGACGTGGTCGGGATGGGAGAAGTAGATATTGCACTCCCCAACAAGAGCAAATGGACTTTGCAAAAAGTCAGACACGTTCCTGAATTAAAGAAAAACCTCATTTCTGTTGGGCAGCTCAATGAGGGTGGTCATTTAGTAGTGTTCTCAGATAGTACCTGGAAGGTTACTAAAGGAGCATTAGTACTGGCTCGGGATAAGAAAACTGACACACTATATATGACTACAGGTTTACTCAGGCGCGGACACATGAGCCAGAGATGTATTATAGGGAAGCAGAAGAAAGTCAGTTTCTTGAAAAGTGGCAGAGCACCAAAAGCAGAAAAACTGGGTCTTGTACGCACAGATGGTGAACCACAGAACTATGAATAAATCTTGCAAGATGAAAGTTCGAGCAAGTGAGAGCTGACAAAACTTCCACTAGGGAAGAAAACATTGCATAACAAGTGGGTATACCGGGTGAAGGCTACGCTTGATGACAGTAAAAGGTACAAGACTAGACTTGTTGAAAAAGGCCTTCAGCTGAGGCATAATATTACCCATGCAGTGGGAGTTGTAAGCAGATTCACGAATAACCTAGGAAAGAGCTTGAAAGTACAATACTACGTTGACGGTAATATGTCAACTAAGGTTGTTACTCTTGATAAACTGAAGTTGTGTGCAACTTCAGTTGGTCTTCTGGCATGAAGACTGGGGCTTTAAGTTGCACAGGTGTGGGATATCACGTTTGAGGAAAAGGTCGGTACAACCAGCTAATGATGCAACCAGTGGATGATGCAGTCGATGTTCCAGACTCCAAATGAGAGATTTGTGAGTAGGTGGAGCCCGGTCCACCTCCTGTTATGGCAATTCTTCTTTATGGCAGATAATCAGGAATTAATTGTTAATTAATTTGAGTCCTTTTATGAAGCATCGCTTGGATTCCTCTCTACCTATGGATCCCGCCAACCGTTCTTTCCGTAAGAGCTCTCCCACGCGGTCCTGCCAAAGCTTCCCTCCCCCTCACGCGGTCCCGCCAAAGTTTCCCTCCTCTGTTTCCTTAATTAGGCTTTTAGCTTATTATAAATTGCAAAGCCAAAAGGCTTGCTGGACACACCATCCCAAAACTCCTCCTTGACTATAGCATTCAAGGGAAAGGGAAAAGAAAAAACTGCTTTGTTTTTTTTTTCTTCCTTTGTGTTAGCTAATAGGGAAAAGAAAATTTCTTTTCATTCACTTAGGTGGCTTTAGAGAGAGAGAGAGGGGAAAGGAGAGAGAAAAATAAGGGGTTTTTCTTGTAAACGTCAAGGTGTTCGACGATGTTATTTCTCAAGTTAATAAAATCCTCTACAGCTCTGTGGTTGTAGACAATTTGGCGAACCACGTAAATCTTGTGTCGTCCTTTTTTTTATGGTGTAATATTTTCGACCTGTTTTTCGCTTTATTATCGTCATTTTTCACAACAGTGGTAAGTATGTGTACACATAAGAGGGTGTCTGCATAAATCTCAAAATTGATAGGCGGCTCAGGAAGGAAGCACGACCGATCGGACGTAGTAATGAACGACCGTTTCTAGATGAGTATTGATAAATGAAATATCTCACCTAAACAATCGACAAAGGACGACAAAAGGAATTCCCTCAAGACGGTCATCAGCATTCAGAATGATCGAGGGGGAGCACTCCTTCTAACCATGAATCGATCGAACCAAAGTCTGTCAGATGATCGACGACTCTTATAGATCTAATAGGTCATAGAATTTATTATATACAAAAAAACATTGTAAATTACCAAAAACCCCCGGAGAGGTTAATGATTATGAAGCTAATATGTATTTTTGTAATATTGAAACCTAGGCTTTAAATAAGGGCCCATATTATAAATAAATCATAACTTTTGTTGATCTACTATTGCTTTTTCACTCTCTTTCTCTTAATTTATTTTCTAATAGAATATGTCATTCCTTGGGCATGTTTCCAGGATGTTCTTGGATCCAACAACACCTAAATGCCCCTAAATATTATTCATCTAAATTTTGTAAATAAAGTTGGGATGGAAACTCGAGGATTTTGCTCATTCACAACTGAAACCACACCATGGAAAAAATAACTGAGAGATCCGAGACAATAAATTGAACAAAAGCACACACCAAAAAAATAAAAAAAATCACACAAAGACTTAACGTACAAAAATCAGAGAACTTGAGAAAACTGTGAAGCCACACCGAACTTTCCACAATGAAAGGAGAATAGTTCAAAATTTGCATCAGTTAGATCCACTCTCTATACCAATGCAACTTACAACAATTAACACTAATTTCTCTGTTGATCTCACGAGAAGAGAGTGCTCGATGAAATCCATCCTCTCAAATCAAACGTCTGTTTACACAAAGTAACTTACACAGAGTTTGACTCGCTAACAAGCTCGTGAGCAGAGCTCGTCGAAACATGAGCTCCAGCTCGACCATAATCTCAAGCTTGTTGATTACAAGAGCACAAGTTCAAGTTTTTCTAGGCCTAGCTTGTCAACTTGCACATCGATAGTTATGCCGATGCNATCTCACTAAATGGGGTCGGCTACATGAATCTTTTTTCTCCATTGCATCCTATTGAATGTCACATTTTCATTTAATTCTAATAAATTATGATCACTTTTTATACAATAATGAATCATAAGAAAATCATCAAAATTTAAAAAAATATATTTCTTTTAAAGTGGATATAAAACAACTCTTTACTGAGAGTTTCAAGACTTGTTTAAAGTGTTGCAAATGGTTTATCTCACTTGGGCTATAAATTAATATATCAAATAAATCGATAGCCAAATACTTTCCTAAAAAGAATTTTAGAACAAAGCTCATCAATCCTATAAATGTGCTTTGAGCATTTAAAAGCTTAAAGAGCATTTCTAACCAAACATTGAGTCTATTAGGAGCCTTGAAACATTTTTGTATTAATCTACCAATCAAATCATAATATTTGGATAATTATTTTTTTAAATTTATATAAAAAAAAAACTCCTTAAATTAAATCCAATATACGACGATTGTGGGTGATCTTATTTAGTGGAANGCCTTGAAACATTTTTGTATTAATCTACCAATCAAATCATAATATTTGGATAATTATTTTTTTAAATTTATAAAAAAAAAACTCCTTAAATTAAATCCAATATACGATGATTGTGGGTGATCTTATTTAGTGGAGATAAGATATGAAAAAAGTAGATCTTTAGTTTAAAATTTAAGAAAGTGTTTGAAATATATGATGGAGTGGTGATGCATTTGAAGGGGCATAGTGATTGAAATACCAAGACTAATCCAAATTAGTCTAATTTATGCTGATTTGAAATATCAATTTAAAGAATAGATTTAGGTTGGATAAATAGCTAGAGATACTTTTAGAATATTATCTTAGAATGCAAACCTATAACATGGAATAGAGTTAGATTTGGTAAGATATAGTTGGATGCTAAGAAGAAGGGAAAAAGATTAAGTCCTCAACCTGCATAATTTAGCCTAGAGTTATAAGTAAGGCTTTGAAGTGATTACGAGGCTTCAGTTGGGTAGTAATTGATCATAAAAGAAGTTAAAGGCTATAAACATATATTTAGATATATTCCATATTTGTTATACTCTATAGTTAGAGGGTTATGAATTGTATGAGTGATCATAAGAATCACTATTTATTTTCTCCTTAATTAGGGAATTTACTGCCTCTTATATTTGTTATTATTCATTTTCTTGTCTATTGTATCCTGCTTTTATTGTTTTCCTTACCAGTAAATCTTGTAATGGGTATTTATACCCTCTTTGCATCAATAAGAATAAGCCCTCTTATATTTCTTCATGATATCAGAGCGTCCGATCCGAAGGGGCGTCTTCCTCTGAGCAAGATCCCTAAACCCTAGAGCTTGTGGCGGCTACAATAGCGGCTGATTCGCAGCGATGTCTTCCTCTGAAAAAGATCGCTAAACCCTAGAGCTTGCGGCGACGATTGCTATAACTAGCAATCGGGATCGTCATCCGCGCAGAGACCCGGAACTCCGCCTTTCCTTTCTTCTGCTTTGTCGTCGCGAAGCAACTGCGACCAAAGCTCGCTGAGAAGGCAATGAGACGATCACGTCTCGCTGGCAAGGATTGTGCGCGTGGTTGATGAAGCAATTCCGCATCTCGAAGTCCTTTTAGCGACGAAGGCGGTAATCTTTTGCTTCGACGGGCGAATCTCGGGATTCTATTGCACGCTCCGTTCTTCATCTCTAAAATATCTGAAGTCAGGAGGACAAGCCAGCCTCTTCAACCATCTCAGACCGAACCTTAGAGAAATACATCTGAAAATCATCTCATTCAAATCACTACAATCCGACTAAATGATATAACTTTCTTCGATGGTCACAATTTGTTCGCATGTATATCCGAGGAATAGGAAATATTTGTTATATCACCGGTGATACTAAGCAGCCTGACGTGAATGATATAACTTACGTCATTTGAGATGCGGAAAACTTAATATTAATGACATGGTTGTTCAATTTCATGATTGAAAAGATAAATGTCAATTATCTGTGTTACTTTATGACCAAAGAATTATGGGACAATGTTTCAGAAATGTACACTGATCTTGGAAATCAATTCCAAGTTTACGAGTTCACTCTACGACTTCAAAAAATTTGCCAAGGTGAAGATTCTGTGACAAAATATTTCAATTCTCTTAAGTGGATTTGACAGGACCTGGACTTATTCAACGATCATGAGTGGAAATCAAACGATGCATGCAACCATTACAAGAAGATAGTGGATACAAACCGAATCTTCAAATTTCTTGCGGGTCTAAACATTGAATATGATGAGGTACGTGGCCGAATAATTGGAAGAAATCCCCTGCCTCCAATTGGTAAAGTTTTTTTGCAGAGGTAAGGAGAGAAGAGAGTCGAAGACATGTGATGTTGGGGAAGAAGACTGCAAGTTCAACCGTGTCCGTGGAAGGATCAACGCTGGCTATTCCTGAAGTTCAAGTAGGAAAACTTCTCACAATCAGCGTGTAGAAGACAAAAACAACTTGCAATGTGACTGCTGTGGAAAGCCACATCATACTCGCAAAAAATGCTGGAAGTTGCATGATAAACCATCTAATGGTAAGGGAAAAAAATCTGGTGAACATAGCGAACCTACAACAAATGAGGTTGAGTCATCTCAAATTAGTAAAGAGCAATTAAGTCATCTTATTAATTTGCTGAAATCTTGCTCATCATCTAATGCTCCTATTTGTTCTATAGCACAAACAGGTAGTAATCATTTGACTTTATCTGTTCTAGGAAGTATCACTCCTTGGATCATTGATTTAGGAGAATCTGATCATATGACAAGTTGTTCTCAATTATTTGATTTGTATTATCCATGTTCCGATTTTGAAAAAATCAGAATAGCCGATGAAACTTTTTCACCTATTGCAGGAAAAGTAAATATTAAAATTTGAGAAAAAAATCTCTTCGAAATCTGTCTTACATGTTCCAAAACTTACATATAATTTTCTTTCCGTTAGCAAATTATCTAAAGATTCTGATTATTTCATTCTTTTTTCTCTTTTCAATTGTGTTTTTCAGGACTGAAACTCGGGGAAGATGATTGAAACTGCTAGAGAAATAAATGAGATGTACTATTATAATGGAATTGATTCTGCGAATAAAACAGCTCATGGATTAGATAGTACAAGTTCAAGCTTTGACTTTGATCAAGTTATGTTATAACATAAAAGATTAGGGCATCCTAGCTTTCCATATCTCAAATCTTTATTTTATAAACTATTTAAAAGTATTGATTGTTCAAAACTTCATTGTGAAACGTGTAATTTATCTAAAATTCATCATGTTTCGTTTCCAATAAAATCATATTCTACTTCAAAACCATTTTATTCGTTGCATAGTGATGTTTAGGGCCCATCCAAAGTTAACACACTTTCTGGAAAAAAAAAGTTAGTAATATTTATTGATGATCACACACGAGTTCGTTGGGTTTATTTATTGGAAAAGAAATCTGAAGTTGAACAACTATTTCAAGATTTTTTCCACATGATTGAAAATCAATTACAAACAAAATTTTACATTCTAAGAACGAATAATGAAACTGAATATTTTAACAAATATTTGAGAACATTTATTTTGAAAAAAAAATATTATGTATTAATCCACTTGTCATGACACACCACAACAAAATGATATTGTTGACAGAAAAAATAGTATTTACTTGAAGTTACCCGGGCACTTATATTTTTCATGAATGTTCCTAAATATATTTAGGATAATGCACTATTTACCTCTTGTTATTTAATAAATAGAATATTATCTCGAATTCTGAAATTTAAAACACCTTTATAAGTCTTGAAAAATTATTTTTCCACATCTAAGATAACAACTTATCTCCCTTTAAAGGTTTTTGGATGTGTTTGCTATGTGCATGTCTCAAATGTGTTTCGCTCAAAACTCGATCTCAAAGCTGAAAAATGTGTTTTTATTGGGTATGTTTCCAATAAACGTGGGTATAAATGTTTTAATCCTGTTACAAAAAATTTTTTTGAGAGCATGGATATCAAGTTTGTCAAGAAATACTCTTTTTTTTTCAAAATAATTTTCTTCGGAGGGAGAACTTAGTTACAGTACTTCCAACAAGTCATAATCTAGTGGATCACAATCCTCAACATGAGCTGCAGGTTTATACTAGAAAGAAATTTCATAAAGTTACTACAGCCCCATTTATTTCCTCAGCAGATGTTCAATCACCTTTGTCGAATAATGACCCTACAACTCAGAGTAACATTCTATCTACTTCCACTGATTCTGATCTTGATCTTCCAATTGCTTTCAGAAAAGGAATCCAAACAGACACAAAACATCCTATCACACAATATTTGTCATATGAAAAACTATCAAAAAATCATAGATCATTTGTGTCTAGGATTTCTAATATGTTTGTTCCAAGAACTATTCAGGAAGCATTAGGTGAACCGAGTTGGAGATTAGCTGTGATGGAAGAAATAAATGCTCTTAAAAGAAATAACACTTGGACAGTCATTGATCTACCTAAAGACAAAAAGACGGTTGTGTGCAAATGGGTGTTCATGATGAAGCTTAAAGCTGATGGAAGTGTGGAGAGATACAGAGCGAGATAGTAGCAAAAGAATATACTCAAACTCATGATATTGATTATCAAGAGACGTTTGCTTATGTAGCTAAAATTAACTCTATTAGCGTACTTCTTCCTCTTGCAGTTAACTTCAACTGGTTACTTCATCAATTTGATGTAAAGAATACATTTTTAAATGGAGAATTACGAGAAGAAGAATATATGGATCTGCCACCTGGATTTGAAGAAAAATTTAGAAAAGGTAAAGTGTGTGCAAATTAAAAAAATTTGTGTATGGAGCAATCTCCTAGAGCTTGGTTTAAGCGTTTTGATGATGTTATCAAGAGACATGACAGGAGAATACTTGGTTTAAGCCAAGTTGATCACACTCTCTTTTTCAAACATTCCATCAATGGTAAAAGAGTCATTGTGATTGTATATGTAGATGACAAAATCATGACAGGAGATGATCCTCTAGAGATTAGCAACCTGAAGAGAATACTTGAAGCTAAATTTGATATTAAGAACTTGGGAAAGCTGAAATATTTCCTCAGAATGGAGTATACAAGATCCAAGAAGGGAATTTTTGCAATCAACACAGGTATATCCCTGATTTACTCAAAGAAACAAGAATTGCAAGTTGCAAGGCAACAGATACGCCAATTGAACCTAATATAAAGTTGAAAATAGCAGCAACTAATGACGTAATGGACAAAACACGCTATTAAAGATTGGTAGGGCGACTAATCTATTTGGCTCACACTCGACCCGACATAGCGTTTGCAGTGAGTGTTATGAGTCAATTCATGCATTCACCTGAACCGACTCACTTTGAACCTGCATTCGGAATTTTGAGGTACCTCAAATGAACTCCTGGAAAAGAACTTTTGTTTAACAAGGGAGAACATCTTTTAATAGAGGTCTACAAAGGTGTAGATTGGACAGGAAATGTAAATGATAAAATATCCACATCAGGTTATTGTACCTTTGTAGGCGGAAATCTAGTTACTTATAAAAGTAAAAAAATAAAGTGTGGTGGCAAAAAGTAATGTCAAAGCAGAAATTTGCTCGGCGACANTATATATATATATATATATATATATATATTGTTGAAAGATCTAAAAAATAATTAGGATTATATTCCATATTTGTTATACTCTATAGTTAGAGGGTTATGAATTGTATGAGTGATCATAGGAATCACTATTTATTTTCTCCTTAATTAGGGAAATTTACTGCCTCTTATATTTGTTATTATTCATTTTTTTGTCTATTGTATCATGCTTTTATTGTTTTCCTTACCAGTAAGTCTTGTAATGGGTATTTATACCATCTTTGCATCAATAAGAATAAGCCCTCTTATATTTCTTCATGATATCAGAGCGTCCGATCCGAAGGGGCGTCTTCCTCTGAGCAAGATCCCTAAACCCTAGAGCTTGTGGCGGCTACAATAGCATCTGATTCGCAACGACGTCTTCCTCTGAAAAAGATCGCTAAACCCTAGAGCTTGCAGCGACGATCGATATAACTAGCAATCGGGATCGTCATCGGCGCAGAGACCCGGAACTCCGCCTTTCCTTTCTTCTGCTTCGTCGTCGCGAAGCAACTGCGACCAAAGCTCGCTGAGAAGGCAATGAGACGATCATGTCTCGCTGGCAAGGATCGTGCGCGTGGTTGACGAAGCAATTCCGCATCTCGAAGTCCTTTTAGCGATGAAGGCGGTAATCTTTTGCTTCGGCGGGCGAATCTTGGGATTCTACTGCACGCTCCGTTCTTCATCTCTAAAATATTTGAAGTCACGAGGACAAGCCAGCCTCTTCAGCCATCTCAGACCAAACCTTAGAGAAATACATCTGAAAATCATCTCATTCAGATCACTACAATCCGACTAAATGATATAACTTTCTTCGATGGTCACAATTTGTTCGCATGTATATCCGAGGAATAGGAAATATTTGTTATATCACCGGTGATACTAAGCAGCCTGACGTGAATGATATAACTTACGTCATTTGGGATGCGGAAAACTCAATAGTAATGACATGGTTGTTCAATTTCATGATTGAAAAGATAAATGTCAATTATCTGTGTTACTCCACGACCAAAGAATTATGGGACAATGTTTCAGAAATGTACTCTGATCTTGGAAATCAATTCCAAGTTTACGAGTTCACTCTACGACTTTAAAAAATTTGCCAAGGTGAGGATTCTGTGACAAAATATTTCAATTCTCTTAAGTGGATTTGACAGGACCTGGACTTATTCAACGATCATGAGTGGAAATCAAAACCCTGCCTCCAATTGGTAAAGTTTTTTGCGGAGGTAAGAAGAGAAGAGAGTCGGAGACATGTGATGTTGGGGAAAAAGACTGCAAGTTCAACCGTGTCCGTGGAAGGATCAGCACTGACTATTCCTGAAGTTCAAGTAGGAAAACTTCTCACAACCAGCGTGTAGAAGACAAAAACAACTTGCAATGTGATTGCTGTGGAAAGCCACATCATACTCGCAAAAAAAGCTGGAAGTTGCATGATAAACCATCTAATGGTAAGGGAAAAAAATCTGGTGAACATAGCAAACCTACAACAAATGAGGTTGAGTCATCTCAAATTAGTAAAGAGTAATTAAGTCATCTTATTAATTTGTTGAAATCTTGCTCATCATCTAATGCTCCTATTTGTTCTATAGCACAAACAGGTAGTAATCATTTGACTTTATCTGTTCTAGGAAGTATCACTCCTTGGATCATTGATTTAGGAGAATCTGATCATATGACAAGTTGTTCTCAATTATTTGATTCGTATTATCCATGTTCCCGTTTCGAAAAAATCAGAATAGCCGATGAAAGTTTTTCACCTATTGCAGGAAAAGGAAATATTAAAATTTGAGAAAAAAATCTCTTTGAAATTTGTCTTACATGTTCCAAACTTACATATAATCTTCTTTCCGTTAGCAAATTGTCTAAAGATTCTGATTATTTCATTTTTTTTTCTCTTTTCAATTGTGTTTTTCAGGACCGAAACTCGGGGAAGATGATTGAAACTGCTAGAGAAATAAATGGGATGTACTACTATAATGGAATTGATTCTGCGAATAAAACAGTTCATGGATTAGGTAGTACAAGTTCAAGCTTTGACTTTGATCAAGTTATGTTATAACATAAAAGATTACGGCATCCTAGCTTTCCATATCTCAAATCTTTATTTCATAAACTATTTAAAAGTATTGATTGTTCAAAACTTCATTGTGAAACGTGTAATTTATCTAAAAGTCATCATGTTTCGTTTCCAATAAAATCATATTCTGCTTCAAAACCATTTTATTTGTTGCATAGTGATGTTTAGGGGTCATCCAAAGTTAACACACTTTCTGGAAAAAAAATAGTTAGTAATATTTATTGATGATCACACACGAGTTTGTTGAGTTTATTTATTGGAAAAGAAATCTGAAGTTGAACAACGATTTAAAGATTTTTTCCACATAATTGAAAATCAATTTCAAATAAAATTTGACATTCTAAGAACGAATAATGAAACTGAATATTTTAACAAATATTTGAGAACATTTATTTTGAAAAAAAATTATTATGTATTAATCCACTTGTCATGACATACCACAACAAAATGATATTGTTGACAGAAAAAATAGTATTTACTTGAAGTTACCCGGACACTTATATTTTTCATGAATGTTCCCAAATATATTTGGGATAATGCACTATTTACCTCTTGTTATTTAATAAATAGAATATTATCTCGAATTCTGAAATTTAAAACAACTTTATAAGTCTTGAAAAATTATTTTTCCAAATCTAAGATAACAATTGATCTCCCTTTAAAGGTTTTTGGATGTGTTTGCTATGTGCATGTCTCAAATGTGTTTCGCTCAAAATTTGATCTCAAAGCTGAAAAATGTGTTTTTATTGGATATGCTTCCAATAAACGTGGGTACAAATGTTTTAATCCTGTCACAAAAAAGTTTTTTGAGAGCATGAATATTAAGTTTGTCAAGAAATACTCTTTTTTTCAAAATAATTTTATTCGGGGGGAGAACTTAGTTAAAGTACTTCCAACAAGTCATAATCTAGTGGATCACAATCCTCAACATGAGCTGCAGATTTATGCTAGAAAGAAATTTCATAAAGTTACGGCAGCCCCAGTTATTCCCTCAGCAGATGTTCAATCACCTTTGTCGAATAATGGCCCTACAACTCAGAGTAACATTCTATCTACTTCCACTGATTCTGATCTTGATCTTCCAATTGCTTTCAGAAAAGGAATCCGAACAGACACAAAACATCCTATCACACAATACTTGTCATATGAAAAACTATCAAAAAATCATAAGATCATTTGTGTCTAGGATTTCTAATATGTTTGTTCCAAGAACTATTCAGGAAGCATTAGGTGAACCGAGTTGGAGATTAGCTGTGATGGAAGAAATAAATGCTCTTAAAAGAAATAACACTTGGACAATCATTGATCTACCTAAAGACAAAAAGACGGTTGTGTGCAAATGGGTGTTCATGATGAAGTTTAAAGCTGATGGAAGTGTGGAGAGATACAAAGCAAGATAGTAGCAAAAGGATATACTCAAACTCATGATATTGATTACCAAGAGACGTTTGCTTATGTTGCTAAAATTAACTCTATTATAGTACTTCTTCCTCTTGCAGTTAACTTCAATTGGTTACTTCATCAATTTGACGTAAAGAATACGTTTTTAAATGGAGAATTACGAGAAGTATATATGGATCTGCCACCTGGATTTGAAGAAAAATTTAGAAAAGGTAAAGTGTATGCAAATTAAAAAAATTTGTGTATGGAGCAATCTCCTAGAGCTTGGTTTAAGCGTTTTGATGATGTTATCAAGAGACATGGATTATCTAAAAGCCAAGTTGATCACACTCTCTTTTTCAAACATTTCATCAATGGTAAAGGAGTCATTGTGATTGTATATGTAGATGACAAAATCATGACAGGAGATGATCCTCTGGAGATTAGCAACCTGAAGAGAAAACTTGAAGCCAAATTTGATATTAAGAACTTGGGAAAGCTGAAATATTTCCTCAGAATGGAGTATACAAGATCCAAGAAGGGAATTTTTGCAATCAACACAGGTATATCCCTGATTTACTCAAAGAAAGAAGAAATAGCAAGTTGCAAGGCAACGGATACGCCAATTAAACCTAATATAAAGTTGAAAATAGCAGCAACTAATGACGTAATGGACAAAGCACGCTATTAAAGATTGGTAGGGCAACTAATCTATTTGGCTCACACTCGACCCGACATAGCGTTTGCAGTGAGTGTTGTGAGTCAATTCATGCATTCACCTGAACCGACTCACTTTGAACCTGCATTCAGAATTTTGAGGTACCTCAAATGAACTCCTGGAAAAGAACTTTTGTTCAAAAAGGGAAAACATCTTTTAATAGAGGTCTACAAAGGTGCAGATTAGACAGGAAATGTAAATGATAAAATATCCACATCAGGTTATTGTACCTTTGTAGGCGGAAATCTAGTTACTTATAAAAGTAAAAAAATAAAGTGTGGTGGCAAGAAGTACTGTCGAAGCAGAAATTTGCTCAACGACACATGAACTCTGTGAAGTATTATGGATAAAAAGACTCCTGAAAGAGTTGAAGATTCCTATACAAGCACCTATTAAAGTTTACTGTGACAACAAGACCGCAATCTCTATAGCTCATAATCCAGATCTACATGACAAAACAAAACATCTAGAAGTTGACAAACATTTCATCAAGGAGAACATAGATAGTGGTGTGATATGTATGTCCAACATATCCACTGCTAGCCAAACAGCAGATATACAAACAAAAGACTTTTTCAAAATGCAACACGAGAATCTAGTTATCAAGCTTGCCATGAGTGATATCTTCATGTCAGCTTGAGGGGAGTGTTGAAAGATCTCGAAAATAATTAAGAATATATTTCATATTTGTTATACTCTATATTTAGAGGGTTATGAATTGTATGAGTGATCTTAGAGAGACAATATTTATTTTCTCCTTAATTAAGAAGATAGCAGTCTTATATTTGTTATTATTCTTCTTTGTCTACTGTATCCTGCTTTTATTACTTTCCTTACCAATAAATCATGTAATGGGTATTTATACCCCTCTTTATCAATAAGAATAAGTCATCTTATATTTTTTCATATATATATATATATATATATACATATACTTAAATAATTTAAACAATGAGTATTATAATGCTCTTTGATATAAACTCTTATTCATGGAATTGTTCTCGGGCCTTTATTAGTGTTTTTAGAATTGGTCCAATGAATTGATTTGAATTATCCATTTGCTGCATTACCTCACTAACTTTATATAGTTAGAATGAGGTGGGTACATCAGCTCTCGACATAATTTTTTCAATGCCATTTATGAGTTCCTCTCAAACTCAATAAATCTTGTTGGCTTTGATAAGTCTCTCTCATCAGCGTAGGAATCCTCTTAGGAGTTCCTCTTTATAGTCCCCTCATCATCTATAATTATCCTTCACACATTTCTCAACAAGTCAAACAAATCCCTATGTTGTGTTGCTAACGGCTAAAGCCTATTAAAATTTAACCAATGCTTAGAGGGAATGACTTTACTTAATTTAACATGTTGTTTTTGCGAAATCTAGATATACTAGTTGATCTGGTGTATATATAAATCAAATAGGAGAACGATCGACGAAGTGAAAAATCGAACGAGAAAAATCACACAAAAAAAACAACACAGCGGAACACACAGATTTACGTGGTTCGGCAAATTGCTTACGTCTACGGAGTTGCAAAGGACTTTACTACTTGAAGAATTTACACCAGTCGATCACCTCGACTTATAAAAGGAATCTCTCTCTCCGTTGCTCTCTCTTCTTCTCTCTCTATTCTTCTCTCTCTATACCGAGATACATCGAAGAAAACTCTACACCAAGATACACCGAAGAAAACAAACTTACAAGAGAAATAAACTCAATTTCTCTTCTTCTGCAAGCCACCAAGAAGAAGCCTAGGGAGAACAATCTTCTTCTTCTTCCTTATTCTTCCTTCTGCCGCAAGGAACTGCTCCTCCTTGCACTTCTCTTCCTCTGCCCCGAAGAAACCTTCCACTATCCCGAGGAAACCGAAGAACTCAAAGCGTGACTTCTAAACCAAAGAAGAGTCATCCGAAGCTTTTATCACAAACAGGAGGGAGCGAAAAGATGCTTCACTTCATAAAAGAGGAATGCGGTAGTGATTATTTGTGAAGAGGTGTGACTCTCTAAAGCAAAGTAACCGCCCCAGCATAATGGATCGGGCTCCACCGTTTCTAACATAATATACAAAAATTATACCATACAGTTGAATACAAAACTCATATCAATATAAGAAATGTAAACCAAAAATTCATTCATATCCAATTTCCTAAAAAACCACAATTGTCTCACATTGATCACTAACGCTATGTTTGGTATGATGAAATTCAGATAGCGGAAATGGAAATGGTAAAATAACGAATTCAAATTAATTTTCATCCACTAATAGGAAAGAGAAATTGAATAAGAAAATGTTATTCATTGTTTGTTTGTTTGAAAAGAAATTGAGTCCTGTTTCTTGTAAAAAGGAAGATAAGCAAGTCACAATGACTCCAACTTTTCATTAGTGTTGGATAAGTAATTGTTAACAGAAAGCAATTACATACATAGCACACAATTCTTATGTATTTACACATCTAACACCTAAATATTCATGTTTACATACAAATACCACCATAACTATCCATTTGAAAGTAAAATGCACATTTTCATGAATAAGATTATGACGCCAAGGTGTTATAAGTGTAAATATCAAACTTCTTAAGGGGTTCTTTGGTATCAGGATTTAACTTAAATCCAGCCAAACAGCATAAATGACAACTTTAATGGGCTCTCCGGCAATGGATTTAGGCTAAAATCTTGCCAGATAGTAAGTTTGGACAAAAAAAAACCATAGNCTTCTTAAGGGGTTCTTTGGTATCAGGATTTAACTTAAATCCAGCCAAACAGCATAAATGACAACTTTAATGAGCTCTCCGGCAATGAATTTAGGCTAAAATCTTGCCAGATAGTAAGTTTGGACAAAAAAAAGCCATACATTTGATAGATCTGGATTTCACGGATTTCGGCCGTAAACCCGGGATTTACTAGCTCCTACTGTTCGGCGGACTTAATAAATCCTGGAAGAGCGAGAAGGAAGAATAGCGCGAACAGGCTTACCTTCCTCTGTGGTCTCGGGTAGGAGCAGAGCTGAAGGATGAGAAAGATGGGAGTTTCGGTGGTCTCTGTACGCCGCGATTCCGTCGCCTTCCCAGCTAGCTCTAATCGCGACTGTATCGCGAGGGTTCTTTCAGGCGTAACCAGGAGAGGGTGGGGGAGACATAGACGAGGGTTTCGGGTAGACAATTTTCTCCCGGTAGAGGAAGAGTGATGNTTAAGAATATATTTCATATTTGTTATACTCTATATTTAGAGGGTTATGAATTGTATGAGTGATCTTAGAGAGACAATATTTATTTTCTCCTTAATTAAGAAGATAGCAGTCTTATATTTGTTATTATTCTTCTTTGTCTACTGTATCCTGCTTTTATTACTTTCCTTACCAATAAATCATGTAATGGGTATTTATACCCCTCTTTATCAATAAGAATAAGTCATCTTATATTTTTTCATATATATATATATATATATATACATATACTTAAATAATTTAAACAATGAGTATTATAATGCTCTTTGATATAAACTCTTATTCATGGAATTGTTCTCGGGCCTTTATTAATGTTCTTAGAATTGGTCCAATGAATTGATTTGAATTATCCATTTGCTGCATTACCTCACTAACTTTATATAGTTAGAATGACGTGAGTACATCAGCTCTCGACATAATTTTTTCAATGCCATTTATGAGTTCCTCTAGGTCTCAATAAATCTTGTTGGCTTTGATAAGTCTCTCTCATGNAATTGGTCCAATGAATTGATTTGAATTATCCATTTGCTGCATTACCTCACTAACTTTATATAGTTAGAATGAGGTGGGTACATCAGCTCTCGACATAATTTTTTCAATGCCATTTATGAGTTCCTCTCAAACTCAATAAATCTTGTTGGCTTTGATAAGTCTCTCTCATCAGCGTAGGAATCCTCTTAGGAGTTCCTCTTTATAGTCCCCTCATCATCTATAATTATCCTTCACACATTTCTCAACAAGTCAAAAAAATCCCTATGTTGTGTTGCTAACAGCTAAAGCCTATTAAAATTTAACCAATGCTTAGAGGGAATGACTTTTNCTCTTAGGAGTTCCTCTTTATAGTCCCCTCATCATCTATAATTATCCTTCACACATTTCTCAACAAGTCAAACAAATCCCTATGTTGTGTTGCTAACGGCTAAAGCCTATTAAAATTTAACCAATGCTTAGAGGGAATGACTTTACTTAATTTAACATGTTGTTTTTGCGAAATCTAGATATACTAGTTGATCTGGTGTATATATAAATCAAATAGGAGAACGATCGACGAAGTGAAAAATCGAACGAGAAAAATCACACAAAAAAGCCACACAGCGGAACACACAGATTTACGTGGTTCGGCAAATTGCTTACGTCTACGGAGTTGCAGAGGACTTTACTATTTGAGGAATTTACACCAGTCGATCACCTCGACTTATAAGAGGAATCTCTCAGACTTCGTTGCTCTCTCTCTTCTTCTCTCTCTATTCTTCTCTCTCTATACCGAGATACACCAAAGAAAACTCTACTCCGAGATACTCCGAAGAAGACAAACTTACAAGAGAAATAAACTCAATTTCTCTTCTTCCGCAAGCCACCAAGAAGAAGCCTAGGGAGAACAATCTTCTTCTTCTTCCTTATTCTTCCTTCTGCCGCAAGGAACTGCTCCTCCTTGCACTTCTCTTCCTCTGCCCCGAAGAAACCTTCCACTATCCCGAGGAAACCGAAGAACTCAAAGCGTGACTTCTAAACCAAAGAAGAGTCATCCGAAGCTTTTATCACAAACAGGAGGGAGCGAAAAGATGCTTCACTTCATAAAAGAGGAATGCGGTAGTGATTATTTGTGAAGAGGTGTGACTCTCTAAAGCAAAGTAACCGCCCCAGCATAATGGATCGGGCTCCACCGTTTCTAACATAATATACAAAAATTATACCATACAGTTGAATACAAAACTCATATCAATATAAGAAATGTAAACCAAAAATTCATTCATATCCAATTTCCTAAAAAACCACAATTGTCTCACATTGATCACTAACGCTATGTTTGGTATGATGAAATTCAGATAGCGGAAATGGAAATGGTAAAATAACGAATTCAAATTAATTTTCATCCACTAATAGGAAAGAGAAATTGAATAAGAAAATGTTATTCATTGTTTGTTTGTTTGAAAAGAAATTGAGTCCTGTTTCTTGTAAAAAGGAAGATAAGCAAGTCACAATGACTCCAACTTTTCATTAGTGTTGGATAAGTAATTGTTAACAGAAAGCAATTACATACATAGCACACAATTCTTATGTATTTACACATCTAACACCTAAATATTCATGTTTACATACAAATACCACCATAACTATCCATTTGAAAGTAAAATGCACATTTTCATGAATAAGATTATGACGCCAAGGTGTTATAAGTGTAAATATCAAACTTCTTAAGGGGTTCTTTGGTATCAGGATTTAACTTAAATCCAGCCAAACAGC
>JXCR01083806.1:100498-130318 GCA_002079205.1 Phalaenopsis hybrid cultivar | reverse complement strand
CACACCACATTTATTATATATATAATACATGTTAAATATTTGTTTATCTAATAAAATTAAAAGTTATTATAAATTAATATAATTACTAACTACTTAATCATTAATTTATAGATATTATGTTTTTGTTTAATCAATTATTAGTCTAATAATTTCTTATTAATTATTAATTATTAGTTAAGTGAATTCTTATAACCAAAATAATCGTTTAAATTCTGACAAAAATTATGAAATAATTTGACAGAGTTTAATTGAATTTACTAAATTCAATGGGAAACATATTTTGGATTTAAATTTTTGAGAATTTATTTAATTTGGATTTACAGGTTTTATAAAATTCTACTATCTTAAATCTCATTTGATGTCATATCACCTCTAAATCATAAGAACTTAAATGTCTCATATGTCCCATCAAAAAGCGGATTTTGAGGGAGGAAACGAAAGAGAATGGCTAGTTTTCAGAGATCTTTATACTCGAAAATCCCGTCGTTATATTTTTCCCAAGTAGTTTCAGTAGCGGTTGCAACACAGAGTTTCAGGCATGAGAGGAAGAAAGTAGGCGATGGTTTCAAGGGAAACCGAATAGGAGAAACAAGATATGCAAGATTTGCATTGAGGAGAGTGGGTTTTACAATTAATGCATTTTAATATAATTTAATTATAATTAATGTTATTGATGTCAAATATAGTTTTGTATTTATATTTATCTATCAATTAAGGGTAATTTAGTCTTTTCCTGTTTGTATATATATATATACTCTTGTAATGAGATTTTGGGAATCATTGACAAAACCCTAGTCACATTTTTGTCTCTCTTGTTTTCTAACATGGTATCAGAGAGATTCTGATCGACCGATTGCTGTTCGCGACTCCCGCTCGCCATCTCGACTCCACCCGTTTGCAAGTTCTCGCGATTCTGATCGAACGATTGTTGTTCGCGACTCCCCTGCCTCGGNACTCCTGAACAGAATGGAGTTGCTGAAAGGAAACATCGTCACATTGTTGAAACAGCTCATTCCATTCTTTTGGCTGGCTCTATTCCAAGTAAATTTTGGGGGGAAGCTATTCTTACTGCAGTCTATATTATTAATAGAATTCCATCTTTTGTTACTTCAGGTTTGTCTCCCTTTCAAAAATTATATGGTCATGCTCCTGATTATTCTGCTTTAAGAGTTTTTGGTTCAACTTGCTTCGTTCTTCTTCCTCATGTACAACGTAATAAATTGTCTTCGCGCTCGACAACCTGTGTATTTCTTGGTTATGGTGACGGTCAAAAAGGGTATCTTTGTTATGATCCTGACACTCAAAAACTTTTTGTCTCACGACATGTTGTATTTCTTGAGCACATACCATATTACTCCATTCCTCCTTCTCATAGTTTTACAAAGTTTGATCTTATCCCAATTGATCCTTTTCACACCGACACAGATATTGAACCTCATCATGTGATTCATCATCAAAATCATCTTGATGTTGAGCTTTGCAGGGTTGACACTGGTAGTTCTGCCGATCCAGATGCTCCCACTATCCCTACGACTCCCCAAGAACCTTCTGTGATTGTGGATCCTCCTCTTCCTCGGTACCCTCACCGTGATCGTAAGTCAACTAAATTGCCAGATTTTGTTTACTCTACTTATTCTAATTCTTTTGCTTCCTTTTTAACCCCCATTCACAATTTGTCTGAGCCCTCTTCCTATCAAGAGGTTGTTCTTGATCCTCTTTGGCAGAAAGCTATGGCAGAAGAACTCTATGCTTTGCAAAAGACAGATACGTGGGACATTACCTCTCTTCCTCCAGGAAAACGTGCAATTGGTTCTCGTTGGGTGTATAAAATCAAAACGAAGTCTGATGGGTCTGTTGAGCGATATAAAGCTCGTTTGGTTGCTAAGGGACTTTCTCAACAATATGGTCTAGATTATGAAGAAACATTTGCTCCTGTTGCCAAAATGACTACCATTCGTTCTCTTATTGCAGTTGCTTCTATTCATCGATGGCATATTTCTCAAATGGATGTTAAAAATGCATTCTTAAATGGTGATCTTCAAGAGGAAGTTTACATGGTGCCTCCACCAGGTGTCTCTCATAATCACGGTGAAGTTTGTAAATTAAAGAAAGCCCTCTACGGACTTAAACAAGCTCCTAGAGCTTGGTTTGAAAAGTTCTCCATTGTGATTACATCACTTGGCTTTCATTCTAGCTCACATGATACTGCTTTGTTTCTCAAAACCATCTCACATGGTCGTATCATTCTCTCCCTATATGTTGATGATATTATCATCACTGGCGATGATGATAATGGGATTGCAGAATTGAAATTACAATTAGCTCAACAGTTTGAGATGAAAGATTTGGGTACTCTTCGATATTTTTTGGGGATTGAAGTGGCTCATTCCCCTAGAGGTTATCTTATTTCCCAATCTAAGTATACTGGCACCATCCTTGAACAAGCTCGTCTATCTAATCCTCGGACAACTGCTACTTCCCTTGAGCTTAATGCTCATTATAACTCTTCTGATGGTGTTCCTTTGTCCGATCCCACTTTGTATCGTACACTTGTTGGCAGCTTGGTCTATCTTACCATCACTAGACCAGATATTTCTTATGCTGTACATGTTGTCAGTCAGTTTGTCGCTTCTCCTACTACAGTTCATTGGGCAGCAGTTCTTCGCATTCTTTGATATCTTAGGGTNATATATACATATATATATATATATATGTATGTATAATACATGTTAAATATTTGTTTATCTAATAAAAATAAAAGTTATTATAAATTAATATAATTACTAACTACTTACTCATTAATTTATAGTTATTATGCTTTTGTTTAATCAATTATTAGTTTAATAATATCTTATTAATTATTAATTATTAGTTAAGTGAATTCTTATAACCATAATAATCTTTTAAATTCTCACAAAAATTATGAAATAATTTGATAGAGTTTAATTGGATTTACTGAATTCAATGTGAGACATATTTTGGATTTAAATTTTTGAGAATTTATTTAATTTGGATTTACAGGTTTTATAAAATCATATTAACTTAAATCTCATTTGAAGTCATATCACCCATAAATCATAAGAACTTAAATGTCTCATATGTTTCCATTCAATCCCGTCAAAAGGTGGATTTATGAAATTTTGAGGGAGGAAACGGAAGAGAGTGGTTAGTCAGGTAGGAGCGAAGGAAAAAAAGATATACCAAAATTTCACAGATCTTCATACTCGGAATTCCCGTCGTTATGTTCTTCCCTTCAGTAGCGGTTGTACCACAATGAGTTTAAGGCATGAGAAGAAGAAAGTAGGCGATGGTTTCAGAGGAAACCGAATAGGAGAAACAAGATATGCAAGATTTGCACTGAGGAGAGTGGGTTTCACAGTTAATATAATTTAATTATAATTAATGTTATTGATTGTTCAGTGTTAATCAATAGTTATGTTAGCAAATTAATTATAATTATATAAATTTATAACAATCTATCATTTTGAAAAACATATTCTCTAATTTCAAAGAATAAAATGAGAACCAGACTTATCAGGAATAAAAGGCATAGGTTATTAGGCAGCGTTGATGACTCAATTCTAAATCATTAACACCCTAAATCATAATAAAATAAAATTATCTTTTTAATGTATAAAGGCGTGGCAGACTGGGTATAGTTTCATAGTAGATTAGTATTGTTCATTTAAATTTTATGAAGTTTTTATCATCTTTAAATAACTCGGATTAATGAGGCATTTTTTAAAAAAATTTAATTGCTCTTGAGAAAATAAAATTTATGATATTTTTGTTGTTCTAAATTGATTTCAAATATGAGATTCCGATTTCTTTAAGAAACTAAATTTGTGCAGCTTGGATATCTTTATCTTTTCTTTTCTTTTTTATTTACCTTCTTTATATATTTCAATCTATTTCTAAAGATGAGCTGCAATAAAGTTTGTAGACCATTGAGATCGGAGTTAAGAGCTGCATGAGCTATGAGTCACATAGATTGTAGTTTGTCACATAAATCGTAGTTGTGAGTTGTGATAACATTCGTAAACTATAGATGTTGAAGTTAGGAGTTGCATGTGCTATGAGTTACGTTGGTTGTAGCTGGTCAAATAAGTCATGCTAGTGAGCTGCAATAGCGTCCGTAAGCCACAGTGGCCAAATTTGGTGCTATATCAGTAGGTGGTTGTAATAGTGACATTACTTATTGATATACGACGCAGGGAGATAAATTTGTGAGTTTGGAGAAGGTTGACATATTCTAAGTTCGGTGGTTACAAATAGTTATTGTCGGTTGTTATCTACAAAACTTTAGCACACCGCATCTGGGGTAGATCGTTGCATGGTATTTAAGACACTGTCATACTTCATAGGATGTTTGTTACTCCATTATGTAGATCATTACTCCACACACATTGCTTTCATTACTTTGTAATGTTTATTTTTATTCCACAAGGTGCTTCGTTGCAACATATGCCATTGCTTCATAAGGTCCACCAAAGCAATGGCGATGAACAAAGGGCAGATGACAGTGGTTGACGACAACAGTGATGACGGTCAATAGCAGTCGGAAGTTACGAAGGCAGGAAGTGATTAGAGCCTTCAGTCAATAGCATCCCTTGAAATTGGGCCATTCTCTTCTCCCTTTCAGTCCACGTCGAGGTCCAAGTCTTCCCCCCTTTCTTGAGGGATGTAAATGGATATCCATATGGCATAGGCCGATTATTTTTATTGAGCGACATTTTGTGGAAATATGAGTGTCTTGTATATATCAAAATTGAGTGATATTGTGTTAATTCGATTAGTTTTATCAAGTCACTCGATTTTATTATAAGCTTTTCAAATTTAAAATCCATTTGACCCTCAAAAATATTTGAGTGTCTTATTAAACCATTTTTGGAAGATTTAGTTGTTAATTTGAGAGAAAAGTTCTATGTCAGAGGTAAAAGTCCTCCGTTGGAGAAAAAATTAACAGAGGGTAGCTAATTCTATAGGGAGTGGACTGTTGATTGTCTCGAGATCTATGTAGTACATTTTTGAGTTTATAGACGTATAAATATAAAAAGTAAAATAAAAGAGCTAGATATATAAATATCAGGGAATTTGGTGGTTTGTATATGGATGCCCTATCATTTTATTCAATCTCCGTTATGCTTTGCTCTACTTAATTAATGGTGCCAGCTCACTCATATTGGGTTTTTTTCTATAATAAGATTTACATATATACCTCTTAGCTCTTATGAAGTTACAAATATAAATTTTTTACGTACAATTTTTACATATCAAGTCATCTTATTTATGCATAAAAAGTCACTAAACTTTTTCAAAGTTAAAATAATAATTTATTAAATTAAACTTTAGATGTTATATATGTAAATAGTTAAGAATTGAATGGTAATTATGTAAATACGCGTGTAAGGTGATTCATAGAACCAAATGTTCGATTAATAAAATAACTGCATCTTAGCATCACGCCAAGCCCTGCTCGCCCAGTTGAAAATGATGATTTCTTCTCTTAAATAGGCCTGGAGTTCGAGGCTTGGCGCAAGGAAGGCCTCCTCCTCAGAAAAAAAAAAGAGGTATTCTTAAATACCTCTATTTTTCGTATTAGATAAATAAAAAAAAATTTATTGTGAAATATAACTTTTATATTTTAATTTTTTAACTGCCCAAGAGATTCTCATCTCTCTTTAGTTAAAATAAATACTAATTTAGGTTATGAAAATTCGATTAGATATTATATTAAAAGATTAAAGCATTCAAAATTTAATGATTGAATTTTAAGTTGAACATGATAATTTAAATAATATAATTAAATGTGTGTCATGAAATTTATTGCGACAAGTGATTATTCAAAGAGTAATGTGTTATTCTAACAGATGATTTCATGTTGGGAGATTGCACATGTAACTGCTATGCTGCAAACAAGTCTCTTAAACACATATGTATATCAAAATTAAAATGAGAGCATATTTGAATAGTTGTGGATTAAACACATATTTTTCTTATAAATAGTTATCTCATTTTCATTTTATTTAATATATGTTTTCTTTCCAAAAAGATCAAGGTGGGAAATTGCACACCACCAACATATATGCTATCTAATTTCATAAAAGAAACTCATTTTATCTTCACATAATATTTATTGAACAAACAACATGAATCATAGACAAAAGCAAGAAACATTAAGGAAATAAAATGTGATATTTTAAAATTCCTCATATTTTTTTAGATATTTATATGATAATATGTATACAGGATCATATTACAATAAATAAGAAAAATAATAATTTAAAAGAAATGTAAATTTTTAAAAGCCACATATAAAATATATATATCTCAATGTCATATGTTAACCATACCATTTTATGATATGATAATGTAGGTGTTAAACAGTCTATAATTTGAGTTTTCAATAGCTCTATTTATAGAAGTTAAATATTTATTGGGGGCATTTATATGTACGTACCACTCAATTCGTATGTATTTACATATCTCATGCCTTATTTTTCTACATTATTCGTATTATGATCTTTCTGATCATATAAAAAAATGATCATCATTTCAAATATTGAGAAGTCTCTCTTCTTTCAAATTTATAGATGCCTTGTCATTTTCTATGATATTTGAACTATTTTATTGTTCAATGAAAAATAAAAAAATGTTCGACATGCAATTTTGTGTAACATGATTTTAATCTCACCTTTTATTTCCTATACTAAAAATAATAAAGACAGAGAGAAAATTGAATTTTCCAAATAAAATTAAGACAATAAATTTTCTTATATTGTCACAAATATTCTTAAATACAATCATATTTTTTAATATATACTTCTAAAACAGAAAAGATGCATTTGCATGTGTTATGATCACATAATTGAGAATTTCATAAAAATAAAAAATAAGAGTTATGATTTTATCATAAATTTTGATGTTTTGGTGAGAATTGAAAAAAAAAAAAAAGATGAAAGAAAGTGCTTGATTTGCGAATAGCAATGTTTGGGGTCCTCTTTATGTAATTTCGCTAAAATTTCAATGTATTTAAACTGTTTTTCTGATTTATTTTCAATATATTTGAAAATATTTGATTTATTTTGTTAGCAACAAAAAATACAGAAAAGAAAAACTTTTTAATTGTTTTTTACAAGCAGCCAAGCACTAAATAAATATTATAAATACATGCTTTGCATTGGTATTGTAAGAGCTTTAAGAATATCTAAATATAAAAATATATGATTGTTTTGTTTTTTATTTATTGTACGTAATACATTTGTTGTTGTATGTTAAAACTTCAATGCTTATTCAATACTTTAGAACTTCAAAACTCCTCCTCCAAGTCGTAGTCTTTCTCTAGCGGTAAAGAATCCATAGAAATAAATCATACAAACCAGAGAGATTGTCTCGAGCAGACTCAATAGAATAAGCATCTTATCTTCATCTCCAGCCTCTTCATAGGAATTTAAAGATCTGGTGCTTCTTATTAGTAACCTTCTGTTTCACGTGCAACATGTAACGTGACACTTCATGTGAAGATGATTCTCAACGTTCATCGTGAGATATTTGTTGTATTGCATCCTCCACAATTTTTTCTGCAAAAGCCTTCATCATCACCCTAAATTTGATATATAGAAAATATTTGATTTCCAGATATAACCAATTTTAAATCAAACCGCAATCACTCTGGTTCAATTTTAGGCATATACATTTCTGACATCTCCCGATGATATTCATTGCTATCAATAACTTCCTTCAAATTCAAAAAGCATAATGTAATCATCACCTCACATTGTCTCATTTTAGAGTTTAAGTCCAACATCATCTCTGTCATTGTCGATCGCCGTCGACCACCGTCGGCCACCGTTGACCACCAGCGACCGTCGTCAACCATCGCAGACCGTCATTAATTATCATCGACCACCGCTAACCAAACGACGTCAATCAACGTTGTACCTCAGAAAATCTAGTAACATTTTCCCGTCTATGGGACAAGGGGTGAATAAGTGAGCATTATCATCGACCACCTTTTCCCGTCTATAGTCCACTCCCTATAGAATTAGCTACCCTCTGTCAATTTTTTCTCCAATGGAGGACTTTTCCCTCTGAAATAGAATTTTTCTCTCAAATTAACAGCTAAATCTTCCAAAAATGGTTTAATAAGACACTCAAATATATTTTGAGGGTCAAATGCATTTTAAATTTGAAAAACTTATAATAAAATTGAGTGACTCAATAAAACTAATCGACCTCCTCCGATCATCAACGACCACAGTCGACCGCCAGCGGCTGTCGTCAACCATCATCGACCGTCATCAATTGTCATTGATCACCGCTAATCAAACGCCGTCAGTCGACGTTGTATTTTAGAAAATCTAGAAACAATTTCCCATCTATAGGACAAGGGGCCTCTGTAATCATCAACTTATAGTGAATTTTCATAACCGGGCAAGACCCCGTGGTTTTTTTTCCTTTTACGGGTTTTATACATAAAAACTTCTAGTATCATCACAGGTTAATTCCTTTTCATCTAAGTGTGTGCTGAATCCTCCTGCAACACTAAGACAATAATTCATTCCTCCACCACCCCGAATTTTCTAGCACGCATCAAAATTAATAACCGTTTTTATAGAAAATTGATGTCTTGTAAAATAAATTTATTTTATTTAATATTTACCTCTAAAATTTATTTATGGATTGATTGTTTAATTCAATTCCCATCTCCTTATAACGTCTCATTTTCTCTTAAGTTTTGTTTGTGGATGTCAAGTTGCAAATGTAATATAATTTTAATCAGTTTTAATGTTGCATATAAGCTGATGGATAAGTTATAAATTGCAATTTGCTATTTTTATCGTATCTACTGATTGATTTTGAGTATTCAATCCATGATTTTTTTTGAATTTTAATGCAATTGTAGAATTTAAAATTAACTTAAACCTCTAATTACATCCGATCGAATCATAAATTATAATAAATTTATATACATTTTTTTTTCTAAATTTTTTTTTTATCTTCGATTAACCAAGCTCCATGGTGATAAATTAAGATATTATTAGTCTTACTCCATCAATAAATACGGATATAGATGTATGAATGCATATAATTTATCCCAATCAGCTAACTTTGATTCAAGAATCACTCAATTTATAGTTAGAGGAATCAAATCAATAGTCATTAATTATACATTAATGATTTTGATCAGAGAGAAAGTCATATTTAAGTTCCAAGTCTACCTAATCACATCAGTTCATCAATCTAATAACCCCATCCAACATATTTTAATTTTTTTTTTAGAAATTGTAAATATCTATATAAATCTGATTAAAATTAATGCTTATTATTCACATAGATACAAAATTTTTCTCTAAGCAAACATGTGAACGAATTTTAGTAGAAATTCCATTAATTTTCTTTTCCATGANAAGTCCAACATCATCTCTGTCATTGTCGATCGCCGTCGACCACCGTCGGCCACCGTTGACCACCAGCGACCGCCGTCAACCATCGCGGACCGTCATTAATTATCATCGACCACCACTAACCAAACGACGTCAATCGACGTTGTACCTTAGAAAATCTAGTAACATTTTCCTGTCTATGGGACAAAGAGCTTCTGTAATCATCAACTTATAGTGAATTTTCATAACCGAGTCAGACCACGTGATTTTTTCCCTTTACGAATTTTCTACATAAAAACTTCTGCTATCATCACAGGTTAATTCATTTTCATCTAAGTGTGTGTTAAATCATCGTGCAACACTAAGACAATAATTCATTCCTCCAACACCCTGAATTCTCTAGCACACATCAAAATTAATAATCGTTTTTATAGAAAATCGAGGTCTTGTAAAATAAATATATTTAATTCAATATTTTCCTCTAAAATTTATTTATGGATTGATTGTTTAATTCAATTCCCATCTCCTTATAACGTCCCATTTTCTCTTAAGTTTTGTTTGTGGATGTCATGTTGCAAATGTAATATAATTTTAATCAGTTTTAATGTTGCATATAAGCTGATGGATAAGTTATAAATTGCAATTTGCTATTTTTATCGTATCTACTGATTGATTTTGAGTATTCAATCCATGATTTTTTTGAATTTTAATGCAATTGTAGAATTTAAAATTAGCTTAAACCTCTAATTACATCCGATCAAATTATAAATTATAATAAATTTATATACATTTTTTTTTCTAAATTTTTTTTATCTTCGATCAACCAAGCTCCATGGTGATAAATTAAGATATTATTAGTCTTACTGCATCAATAAATACGGATATAGATGTATGAATGCATATAATTTATCCCAATCAGCTAACTTTGATTCAAGAATCACTCAATTTATAGTTAGAGGAATCAAATCAATAGTCATTAATTATACATTAATGATTTTGATCAGAGAGAAAGTCATATTTAAGTTCCAAGTCTACCTAACCACATCAGTTCATCAATCTAATAAGCCCATCCAACATATTTTAATTTATTTTTTAGAAATTGTAAATACCTATATAAATTTGATTAAAATTAATGCTTATTATTCACATAGACACAAATTTTTTCTCTAAGCAAACATGTGAACGAATTTTAGTAGAAATTCCATTAATTTTCTTTTCCATGAAAAAAAAAAATGAATTTCTGCCACGTGGGCCACATTAAATTTATGCGGCCAGCTTCAGTAGGAAAGCTATTAATTTTGACAATTAATGGGAGTCAGAGTTACATGCGGAAAATGCATCCAGTTTCACTGTCAATGGGGGCACATGCGGCTCGATTCTGTTTAGTTATAGCGTTTTTATCATTTTATTTTAAAATATATTTAAAATTAATTGAAATAAATAATTTTTAACTTAAAACTGCCATTTAGCTATAGATGTCAAAGTCAGCTGGTTTGGTTCGGGTCAACTGCAGATATAAGTGAATTACGGTCAAAGGCAATCGCGCGCCCTTTTCTTCAGGCTATATACGTGACCTCTCTTTGAGGTAACTTCCCCACTTTGAAATGTACAATGTATTAAATCCGGTGTTGAAGTTTGAATGATGCCGTCACATAAAATATACATACATACTTATCATAATATATGATAAGTATGAAACTTGATGATGTCCACTACACCGAAGTATTAATGGATGATAGAGTGGAGAGTTGAAGCTTATTTTGTTCATTCTTTTTCCAATGTCCTAATTTTATCTAAATATAAGTATTTATAAGATTATAAATTTTGAACGATTCGTTAAAATATCTAATAAACATGTTTTATCTATGAACCATAAAGAAATTAGTTCATCATTAAGATCTTAATGACTTAATATGATGCATGAACATTAACTAAATAGGAACTAACAAGACCTACTAATTAAATATTAACTATCCATTGCAATTATTATCCATAGAAATCCATTCTCTTCAAAATTAATTAACTCCTTGGATGGGCAGAGTTTTATTTTGTAAGGCTAATAAAAAAATCTTTTTTCAAATAACTCCAAGATATCTATATTAATGCAGTTCAACTACTTAATAACTTCAAGAAAGAATCTAAAATATATTTGATAATGACATTTAATCATGATTATGTTTTGTGAGGGTCAGGGTCTCATACTTTTAAAAGTTTGAAAAAAAAAGGAAAAACATTTATTCGACTTTAAAGTTGCATCCACATTAATAATACAAATTCAGGGACATTTACATGCCATCCAATTTCAATATATTTACAAATATAACACATAAAATTTATTATTTATTATTAATAAAATTTGCGTGAAAGGGGGTTTGCATTATTATANTAAATAATTTTTAACTTAAAACTGCCATTTAGCTATAGATGTCAAAGTCAGCTGGTTTGGTTCGGGTCAACTAAACTAATTGAAGCAGATATAAGTGAATTACGGTCAAAGGCAATCGCGCGCCATTTTCTTCAGGCTATATACGTGACCTCTCTTTGAGGTAACTTCCCCACTTTGAAATGTACAATGTATTAAATCCGGTGTTGAAGTTTGAATGATGCCGTCACATAAAATATGCATACATACTTATCATAATGTATGATAAGTATGAAACTTGATGATGTCCACTACACTGAAGTATTAATGGATGATAGAGTGGAGAGTTGAAGCTTATTTTATTCATTCTTTTTCCCATGTCCTAATTTTATCTAAATATAAGTATTTATAAGATTATAAATTTTGAACGACTCGTTAAAATATCTAATAAACATGTATTATCTATGAACCATAAAGAAATTAGTTCATCATTAAAATCTTAATGACTTAATATGATGCATGAACATTAACTAAATAGAAACTAACAAGACCTACTAATTAAATATTAACTATCCATTGCAATTATTATCCATAGAAATCCATTCTCTTCAAAATTAATTAACTCCTTCGATGGGCAGAGTTTTATTTTGCAAAGCTAATAAAAAAAGCTATTTTCAAATAACTCTAAGATATCTATATTAATGCAGTTCAACTACTTAATAACTTCAAGAAAGAATCTAAAATGTATTTGATAATGACATTTAATCATGATTATGTTTTGTGAGGGCCAGGGCCTCATACTTTTAAGAGTTTGAAAAAAAAAGGAAAAACATTTATTCGACTTTAAAGTTGCATCCACATTAATAATACAAATTCAGGGACATTTACATGCCATCCAATTTCAAATATAACACATAAAATTTATTATTTATTATTAATAAAATTTGCGTGAAAGGGGGTTTGCATTATTATACTCATGATTATAAATAAATTTATAATTCATTAGGAATTCAATCATATAGCTCATTCTATTGGCTTTTATATGCTACTTCCTCCTTACTCAATCCCCAAATCAATCATAATGCCTTCCTATATAAAATATGAACACTCTCTTCCTTCATCAGAGCAAATCTTTCACGCTTCGCCAACATCATTTTTTGTGCCATTAAATATTTATTTTTTATGATGATAAGCTATATTCTAATGATGATATTTTAAATTTTGGGTGCTACGCATGTAAATATATATATAAGAATTGCGATGGATTTATTTTATTTAAATTTATTTTGAAAAAAACACTTCAAGACCTGAACCATGTCCAAGCTTGAACTAAAAATAAAGGGAGNTATTTAAATTTATTTTGAAAAAAACACTTCAAGACCTGAACCATGTCCAAGCTTGAACTAAAAATAAAGGGAAAGAAATCTTCTTATACGCTACGGGAAACGGATAAGCTACGAAGGCCCCACAGTGCATGTTACCTGGTTTTTCAGTGCTTTGGCTGATTCTGTTAGATAAAGCGTTTCGAACATGACACAGGCGTTTTAGCCAATAAAAATATTTTTCTCTGTGAGTCAAGTTCTTACGGCTGACCAGCGACGTTTCATTGGAAGAAAACACTGTAGTATGTTCTGTAACTTTTAAGGAAGGTGTGAATTTAATATAATTGTTTCTTCGACCAATAGACTACGAATCTTTTTAAGTTTAATTATTTGTTAAGAAATTATTTTTGAGAAGGGAAATATTGTTGGGAAATGAATGGAACCCATGATTGGCTAACAAGAACAAAGCCATGTGCACATTAAGATCTCTAAAATAATTAGGTTAAAAGCATCTATATTTTAGATTTTTATTAAAATGAATTTGATNGCTGATCCTGTTAGATAAAGCGTTTCGAACATGACACAGGCGTTTTAGCCAATAAAAATATTTTTCTCTGTGGGTCAAGCTCTTACGGCTGACCAGCGACGTTTCATTGGAAGGAAACACTGTAGTATGTTCTATAACTTTAAAGGAAGGTGTGAATTTAATATAATTGTTTCTTCGACCAATAGACTACGAATCTTTTTAAATTTAATTATTTGTTAAGAAATTATTTTTGAGAAGGGAAATATTGTTGGAAAATGAATGGAACCCATGATTGGCTAACAAGAACAAAGCCATGTGCACATTAAAATCTCTAAAATAATTAGGTTAAAAACATCTATATTTTAGATTTTTATTAAAATGAATTTGTTTTTTTTTATTTACAACTTTTAAATTAATTAAATAAGTTGTTTAAATTAATTTGCTCGTTCAATAACTGAATATTTATTAAATATTTTTAATTAATTAATCAAATGAAATAATCGCAAGCAAACAATAATATTGATAGCTCTATTTATTTGAAATATTACTTCTCCATGGTGCTGTAGCTTAATCGAGCCGACCCGTGAGCTGGCTTTGCTCCATGAGCAAACGAATGCAGTAGCTCAACTCAACCCTCGACTCGATTGAACTTAATATCACTTGAGCGGGATTGTTTTAAAATATGTTAATCTAAAGTATACACAAAATATAATAAAATTTAAGATTTTATCTTTAAATTATTAAAAATGTTTCAAAAATAATATTCTCAATTTTATGTTAGTTGTTTTTTTTTTATTATTTATCCCATGGTTGGTTTTTATATTTGTCATTTTATTATAATATTTGTTAAATTAGTATTATTTTATCTCTTTCATCATAAGTAAAACAGTTGGTGAGCCAGCTCGAAGTTGTAGAATCAAGCTCGAGCTTGAGCTCAAACCTTATTAATTAATCAAACAGAAGTTTAAATCATTCTTAGCTCCAGCTTTGGGGCGGAACTGATTTATTTTTTAGGGTGGGCACTAAATGTCTTTTCTTAAGTATTGGATGAAAAATAAATATTTAGAAGGGAGGAAGCAAAATTACTAAATTGCTGCAACCACATAAGAAAAAAAAAATTAAAATTTATCATTTATATAGAAAAATATCAAATTACAACGGATAATTGTTTATTCTTATCCATGACAATTTATGTGTCAGTGGAGATTTGAAGGAGATCTGACAATCCATATGAAAAAGTACAATGAAGGATGACGACCAACAAAAGATTATGAGTTTTGCTTGTCCGACTGAGTGGAGTTGTCAAATCTAAAGCCAGCAAAGCCAAAGTTGATCGAGCCATGAAAGACAACTAGAGAACTCCAAAACGAGCCACCTAGGTAGAAATAAGACAAAAGAGTATTCGAGTCTCAACATCTTAAATCATATCGAGGATGCCTGGAGGATCCCGATTAGAAGTCAAGGATCAACAATCAGACAATATCAACGGACTGACCCATATCGCAAGCAATCAAGCAAAGTCTAGCAAATCAAACTGATGTTGCCAACTCGAAACCAAATAAACTCAAATGACTGAAACAGAGAGCGACTCGACCAATAGATCAGCTCAATCTTGTAAAATATCAAAAAAAAACACTTTGCAATCCTCTTAAAAAATAGGGGTAAATAATAACATCATCATGTTATAAACTCTACTCTATAATTAGAGAAATTTTTTTATGAATAAATGAGGGAAACACTGATATAATATTTTAATATTTATTAGTATTCACTAGTCTCACTATCTCTCTGTCCACATATGTTTTATATCTCGAGTGCCATTCTCCCGCTGCCTAAGGTTGACTCTGACTCAGTTGGTATAGTGGCGATAAGTCGGGTGAGTCGGGTCTGTCGGTACCGAATAAGGAAAGGGGAACGATGCGGGTCAGATTTAAACCAAGCGATATTTCAATAGGCATCCATGCACCCAAAAAGAAATATATGATGCGGATCCCGTCCAAACCACAAAACAGGAAATTTGGTCCGCAATTTACGGAAACATGTGGGGCCACCTAACATGGAAGTTTTCTTTTTATGCCCTCATGTACCTTCAAAGTCAACAAATTTAAAACATCAACACTGCATATTACATATATGAATATTTTTTATTTCGATTTCACACACACATTTTTTTTTTAAGAATGGGTTGGGCCCTGAAATCCCTAACCCACTCTATTGGCTCAACCCGATTAGGTCTGGGGTGACCCATGCCCGAGTACCCCCTCCTTAAGATAATAATAGCTAGAGAGGATTTGAAACCTAGACGAGAGGAGACTTACACCGCTGAAGCAAATGCTTCACCAACTGACTTGAGAACGCGCCGCGCGTGCGCCCCCCCACACACCCACACACACACACACACACACATTTATAACGTTTTATTCCGATTTATCTACATATCTAACACATAATTTCTCATGTATGATTTCTTATATTTTAATTTATATGCACATAATCCTAATTCTTAATAAACATAGAAATGACCATGTTGTCATAGCTACAAGAATATTGAAGCTCATTGCATATCATGATAGAAATATTCGAATAAATAAATTATTACATAAAAAAATATATATAACTATTACTAACTTTTTGATAGCAAAACACACCCATCATTACATAATTTTATAACTTCAAAATATTATAAATGTGAATATCAATTTTAGTTTATATATGTGAATACATGTGAATTATTTGGAAAGCATGAAAATATATTTCTTATTTCTTTTTTTATTTTTTGGGTTTAATTTATTTCTGAAAAGTTGAAGAAGGTCAATAAGTAATTTTAATTTATCCAATCACAACAAAAAAATAGAAAAGGAAGAATTATAACTAGAAGAAAGAAAGAATTGGAGAAAGAAGTGTCATTTATTCATCCATTTCATTAATTCCACTCAAACAACTGTATTTAAGGAATATAGCAGTAATTACTTCATTCCTAAACCTCTAATTAAAAAAGTACTTGTATTAACCTAAAAACTAATCATTGCATGTCATCATTTTCATGCGATCCTAACAAGAGATGTTATAGTTAGCGTCTGATATATGCGTCAGATTTCTCTAACGCAAATGTTAACGTTAGATTTTGCTGCCGTTGTGCAGCGAGTAATATTTGCGTTGGATTTTGTGTCCAATTTTAGTCTAAATATAGATGGAGAAAGCACAATGAAAATGGTGAGAGAGTGTTTAGAAGAAATTACCATCGAATTTACGTCTAACTAAGCAACAAAAAACTTTATTTATTGGCGTCGATATAAGTACGAAGCAAATACGACGGATTTCTGACGCAAATGACCTAATTTTTTCTCAATGCTCTCCCTTCTTCCCTTTTGCTTGAAACCCTCGCTCTCCCCTCACAATTTCTCTCTCCATTTTCCTCAGCATTCTGAATACCCCTTCGCGATATAGTCGCCACTAGAACTAGCTGGAAAGATAAACAAATACTATAAAAAATATTGTATTTCTCATCCTTCCGCTCCACTCCACTTCGATTAGAAAAATTTAGGAATGTAATTTTTTTGAACAAATTTTTTCGACTCAATTTTGGATTAATTATGGGTTGTAAGTTCTATTTCAAATTAGTTTAGGGTTAGCAAGTCTTATACAGGGTTGGCGGGTCAATCTGAATCCTGTATAAAAAATTAAATCAAATCAAAACCTATATTTTCTAGTGTGGAGTCGGATTAATTTCTTACAACCCTAAATGATGAGAAAATTTTACTTGGACGGAGGTAATATTTTGTTTCCTAAATGACAGCCTAGTGACGGACCATAGGTCCATAGCACCTCTATGAAACCCTCGCCTCCCATTAATCGTTTCCATTTCTAGCCCTAGCAAAAGTAATGTGGATCATCAATTCATGTCGTTATTTATTGCCTCCTCATACACCGCCACCGTCCGATCATTGAGCAAACTTTGCTCCCGTAACAAACTCTCAGATCCCTGCCGTTAAATGCGACGCCGCCGTGTCTCAGCAACGGAAAACTACTAATTACGGTAAAGCTGCCCAGAGAGCGTTACTTTTTTCGTTTATCTTTATTTTAAAACTTTTCACATTTTTCGGAATTTCGAAAAAAAAATAATATATATATTTATATATTTATATACATATTTTTTGTGGAAAATTAATAAGAATACATTTCTCCTTCTTTTCGTCCCCGCGCACTTTCGCGCTCAATAAATAGCCATCTTCCTCCCACTTTCCCCTCACCCTTTTCTCACCAACAGCTTTAGTTCAGTAATGGCGCCTCTTTTCGCTGCTGCGATCTCTGTAGCCTGTCTGCTCTCATCTGTACTACCTTCAGAAGGGCGCATTCCGGGGGTCTACACTGGCGGTTCATGGCAAAGCGCGCACGCCACTTTCTACGGCGGAAGCGACGCCTCCGGCACAATGGGTTTGTCCTTATCGTTCATAATTTATTATTAATTAACACCACTCAATCTTTGAATCAAGCCAGTAGATGTTACTTTCGGAATCGTTTGTGGTAGGTGGGGCTTGCGGATACGGGAATCTATATAGCCAGGGATACGGCGTGGAGACGGCGGCGCTGAGCACGGCGCTATTCAACGCGGGGTTGAGCTGCGGTGCGTGCTTTGAGTTAAAGTGTACCGAAGATCCCCAGTGGTGCGTAACTGGGAACCCTTCGATCNATATAGCCAGGGATACGGCGTGGAGACGGCGGCGCTGAGCACGGCGCTATTCAACGCGGGGTTGAGCTGCGGCGCGTGCTTTGAGTTAAAGTGTGCCGAAGATCCCCAGTGGTGCTTAACTGGGAACCCTTCGATTTTCATCACCGCGACTAATTTCTGCCCTCCGAACTTCGCTCAACCGTCTGATAATGGTGGATGGTGCAATCCACCTCGCCCTCATTTCGATCTTGCGATGCCGATGTTTCTGAAAATAGCGCATTACCGTGCCGGCATCGTTCCAGTCTCCTATCGCCGGTGAGTTAATTTGACATCCTTTAGTTTCTATTTCCGTTACCTCTTTTACTGTTTTTTTTTTCCTTCTATTAAAGCATCGGCGACGCCCCACGCTGACTCCANCTTATATTAAAGCATCGGCGACGCCCCACGCTGACTCCCTGCCGGTCGTTTTCTGTCTTTCCGAAATTCCTTTCCCGTCACAATTTGCATGAGTTAATGACTATTTTGTCCTTTGATTTGCTCAACTATCCTTCATTTCTCTTAAGATTGATTGAGCTAACCTACTTTTTTTTTCTTTCTTAATCTCCGCTCATTTTAAAATGTATGTTAGTTAGATCCCATTGCAGCTTGCCGGACATACCTGAGCCGATCGATCAACAGATAACTTAGCAGATTGTGTGGAGCTGATCTGATTAATTAAATCTGAAGCCGTTTGTATTGTGGGGTTGAATTAATTTTCGAGCCCGATCTTTTAGAATGGCGGTATTTTTATTTAGAAATATTATAAATTAATAAGGGCAGTTTGTTTTGGAAAATTTGTCCTACAATTAATTTATGATATCACGAAAATCGATTCGCCGAACCACATCAAATCAAGTATCACGTGACGGTTCGTTAAATCACGTAATTACCCTTGCATTTTTTAAACGAGGACAAGGGTGCTAATGGTATTTACACAATGGATATCGCGTGAGAGTGGGTTCGGCCATGCGCCGACCCGACAGCTGCACATGGGTTATTGGTGTGGCAACGTGGCGGGTCCCATGGCATCCAATGATCGCATGAAGATGAAAATAAATTTTTTGCGCTATTTATTTATTAACAAATTTTGTGATTAGTGAGTGGTATTATATTCTAATTATTCATTTATTTACTAATTATTTCAAGTATCGTTGCATGTTAGCTGCGGCGGGTCCTACGATGGGGCTGTATATGATAAAAAAATCCCATTTAACATCTTTTTTTCTTTTATTATTGGGCTTTAGTTTAGTCTAAATAGTAATATATTTGATATTCATAAAATTTTTTTTTTGCATATTATTCAATATAACTAAATTTCTGTATTTTAGTTAAAATTAACATAATGTACAAAATATTTAGTGAGGTATTTGTTTTGTGAATTTAATTGGCTGCCTGCTCGCTTCTTATCAGTGTTTTATTTTTATTTAATTATATAGTAGGCTTTACATTTAAAGACCAAATCCTAACTATTTCTGAGTAAAAATTTGCAGAGTGCCGTGCAAAAAGAGTGGGGGANAATGATCGCATGAAGATGAAAATAAATTTTTTGCGCTATTTATTTATTAACAAATTTTGTGATTAGTGAGTGTTATTATATTCTAATTATTTATTTATTTACTAATTAATTCATGTATCGTTGCCTGTTCGCTGTGGCGGGTCCTACGGTGGGGCGTTCTATATTATATAATCCCATTTAACATCTTTTTTTTCTTTTATTATTGGGCTTTAGTTTAGTCTAAATAGTAATATATTTGATATTAATAATTTTTTTTTATTGCATATTATTCAATATAACTAAATTTCTGTATTTTAGTTAAAATTAACATAATCTACAAAATATTAGTGAGGTATTTGTTTTGTGAATTTAATTGGCTGCCTGCTCGCTTCTTATCAGTGTTTTATTTTTATTTAATTATATATAGTAGGCTTTTACATTTAAAGACCAAATCCTAACTATTTCGGACTAAAAATGAAAATAAAAATAAAAATGCAATTGCAGAGTGCCGTGCAAAAAGAGTGGGGGAATCCGTTTCACCATCAACGGCTTCCGTTACTTCAACCTGGTTCTGATCTCCAATGTCGCCGGCGCCGGCGATATTGTGAAGGTGAGCGTAAAGGGATCTCGCACAGGGTGGATGACGATGTCGCGAAACTGGGGACAGAACTGGCAGTCTAATGCCGATCTGGTGGGCCAATCTCTCTCTTTCCGCATCACCGGCAGCGATCACCGGACCTCCACCTCCTGGAACGTTGTTCCGGCGCACTGGCAGTTTGGTCAGACCTTCTCCGGCAAAAATTTTCGCGTTTGATTAAATGGTAATGCTTGGTAGATTTTAGGGGCCGATTTTTAGGCCTTGTTTGGTGTTTGGGTGCGCGNCTCCTGGAACGTTGTTCCGGCGCACTGGCAGTTTGGTCAGACCTTCTCCGGCAAAAATTTTCGCGTTTGATTTAAATGGTAATGCTTGGTAGATTTTAGGGCCGATTTTTAGGCCTTGTTTGGTGTTTGGGTGCGCCCTTTTGTGTGGTATTGAGCAAGCATTATGGAAAAGTGTGAAACAGCTTCTTAGTTGCTGAAGCGGCTGCAAAAAGAATGTAGCCCGCAGCCTTTCTCATTAATCTCTAGTGATCATATTTTTATATAATTGTTATATAATCGGTTATGCTTTGCTAGATTATGGTTAAAAGTGCCTCATTTCATTATTTATATTTAACGATATACGTTTAATAAATGATACTTGTATAATTTACTGCTGAGGCAGCAAACGCAATTGCAGCTCAATTTGTCTCCCAAGTTCTCTTAAACGCAAAAAACAGTCGAAATCATTATAATACTCTCATGACNCATTATGGAAAAGTGTGAAACAGCTTCTTAGTTGCTGAAGCGGCTGCAAAAAGAATGTAGCCCGCAGCCTCTTTCATTAATCTCTAGTAGTCATATTTTTATATAATTGTTATATAATCAGTTATGCTTTTGCTAGATTATGGTTAAAAGTGTCTCATTTCATTATTTATATTTAACGATATATTTACTGCTGAGGCAGCAAACGCAATTGAAGCTGACGCGGCCTCACATCTCTTTTAAGGTTTTATGAAAGTTGGCTGCCCAATTTCTCTCCCAAGTTCTCTTAAACGCAAAAACAGTCGAAATCATTATACTCTCATGAGAACTTTTCCAACTCTTTTTAACCGACAATTACAGTTGTTGCCCGCAGCCATTGGGCTTGTTTATTGCGTGACAGCTTTCGGAGCATAGTTAAACAGGCTTTTTAAATGGGCCGTGCCAGCTCTTCTACTACATAGCTAAAAGTACCATCACATNCCGACAATTACAGTTGTTGCCCGCAGCCATTGGGCTTGTTTATTGCGTAACAGCTTTCGAAGCATAGTTAAACAGGTTTTTTAAATGGGTCGTGCCAGCTCTTCTACTACATAGCTAAAACTGCCATCGCACATAAAACCNCACATAATCCTAATTCTTAATAAACATAGAAATGACCATGTTGTCATAGCTACAAGAATATTGAAGCTCATTCATAGATGCATATCATGATAGAAATATTCGAATAAATAAATTATTACATAAAAAAATATATATAACTATTACTAACTTTTTGATAGCAAAACACACCCATCATTACATAATTTTATAACTTCAAAATATTATAAATGTGAATATCAATTTTAGTTTATATATGTGAATACATGTGAATTATTTGAAAAGCATGAAAATATCCTTCTTATTTCTTTTTTTTATTTTTTTGGGTTTAATTTATTTCTCCAAAGTTGAAGAAGGTCAATTAGTAATTTTAATTTATCCAATCACAACAAAAAATTGAAAAGGAAGAATTATAACTAGAAGAAAGAAAGAATTGGAGAAAGAAGTGTCATTTATTCATCTATTTTATTAATTCCACTCAAACAACTGTATTTAAAGAATATAGCAGTAATTACTTCATTCCTAAACCTCTAATTAAAAATTTACTTGTATTAACCTAAAAACTAATCATTGCATGTCATCATTTTCATGTGATCCTAGCAAGAGATGTTATAGTTAGCGTCTGATATATGCGTTAGATTTCTCTAACGCAAATGTTAACGTCAGATTTTGTAGTCGTTGTGCAGCGAGTAATATTTGCGTTGGATTTTGTGTTTAGTCTAAAAAATAGATGGAGAAAGCACAATGAAAATGGTGAGAGAGTGTTTAGAAGGAATTACCATCAAATTTACGTCTAACTAAGCAACAAAAAAACTTTATTTATTGGCGTCGATATAAGTACGAAGCAAATACGACGGATTTCTGACGCAAATGACCTAATTTTTTCTCAATGCTCTCCCTTCTTCCCTTTTGCCCGAAACCCTCGCTCTCCCCTCACAGTTTCTCTCTCCCTTTTCCTCAGCATACTGAATACCCCTTCGCGATATAGTCGCCACTAGAACTAGCTGGAAAGATAAACAAATACTATTAAAAATACTGTATTTCTCATCATTCCGCTCCACTCCACTTCGATTAGAAAAATTTAGGAATGTAATTTTTTTGAACAATTTTTTTCAACTCAATTTTGGATTAATTATGGGTTGGAAGTTCTATTTCAAATTAGTTTAGGGTTAGCAGGTCTTATACAGGATTGGCGGGTCAATCTGAATCCTGNAGTGTACATTCTCAGCTGCATTTCCATTAAAATAAAACATAGCCCATTTTTTTAGAACTATAATATATATATATTTATATATTATTTAGCAAATAGTTGGTGGCGTATGTTGGGACTACATTTCCTCCTAAACTGAAAAGTCCGATGCTCAAAGCCCAAAAATAAGAATTTAGGGCCAGTTTAGTATCACACTTAATTGTTTGTGGCGTTTACATACATACCACCTAATTCTTATGTATTTACATATTTATCATCTAAATATGTTAAGTACATGGAAATTATACAGTATGCATGTAAATCTTCCCTTTTTTTGGTAGAGAGAGAGAGAGAGAGAGAGAGTAATAATAGTAGNATATGTAAGTACATGGAAATTATACAGTATGCATGTAAATCTTCCCTTTTTTTGGTAGAGAGAGAGAGAGAGTAATAATAGTAAAGAGAAGAGAGAAACAAGTTACCGCAGGTGAAGAGAAGCTGCCTCTACAGAGTGCGAAAGTGATGTTGGGTTGTGGGTAACCGAGTCCATAGGTGCGTCTGAGCTGCGCCTCTTTTTCATCCACAATTCCCTTTTATTAACCAAAAATTAAAATGTTAAAATATAAAACATAAAGATAGATAAAAATGAAATGAAAAGTCAAATGTATAATGTGATGGTTGACTCACATTTTTAATATGAGAAGAGTGCCGAAGAATGAAATGCTCAATAGCCAGGGCATTAAGCACTATGCCACCAACATTAAATGCAGCCTATATGAGATAGAGGAGTGGATATTAATCAAAAATATTGGGGAGGATGATGATGATAAAAAATAAAGCCAGCAACTTACCTTGTTCAATAGTTCAAGTAGTTTGTCAGGTGATGTTGGGAAACCATGTTGAAGAAATGCCTAAATATTAAATTAAAAAAATATATATAGTGCTTATATATATATACAAGTCTCTCTTCCACATACAATCAATCTTAACAAGATAGCTTACCATACATTCATTATACTGGCATTATATATATTGATCCAGAATGCTAGTCTTTGTTTATAACTTAAAAGTTGCAAATCCACCACTGAAAGCTTTTGTATTAACGCCCTGAAATTCCATAAATTAAGTCTTTCAATTTTTAATCTTAAAAAAATTGGGGTCTAACACCCGATCTTTCTCATATTTATATGAATAAGCATATTTGCATACATATATCACTCATTACATAAAAAAAAATATCATTATCTTGATATTTTTAAAACTACACCTTCTCATTCAATGATTTAAGACATCAAGGTGTTATAAGTGCAAATACACGAGAATTGCATGGTAAGTATATGTAAATTTCCCTTTTTTTAAAAAAAAAAATATATATATATATACCTTAGTTTTTCAATGGCTGGAAGACACAAGACGATGCGATTGAGATTTAAAGTGCCTCTGGTGAGGTGTAGGAATTTCTTATATGGTCCTATATCACCTTCTGATAAAATACAGTATGGATCTTGTATTTGTGTGCCTATAAAGGTAGCAGAACCTCTGCTATTAGATGGTCTTATGCAGGAGATGTTCAGCTTTGTAGCCGTGGAGGCTTCACTTTCTCTATGAATTTGCGGCACAATCAGTTTCTTGAAAATGCTAACCATTATTTTGATTAGCTGCTCTGATAGCTTGTTTTCTTCTCCTCTGTAAGTTTCTTCGCTTCTCAATCGTTGGATTCTGTGCTGTTGTTTCGAGTTTTCTGTCTTTTGATCAGCTTCATTTTCTGTAGAAATATGAGACAGAATACCTGATCAGTCTTTAAGCGTGAATCTCAATAGGTTATTTGTGTAAAAGCGCAACTATATGCTAACCGGAAGCCTTTCTATAAANTTTAATATGAGAAGAGTGCCGAAGAATGAAATGCTCAATAGCCAGGGCATTAAGCACTATGCCACCAACATTGAATGCAGCCTATATGAGATAGAGGAGTGAATATTTAATTTAATAAAAAATATTGGGGAGGATGATGATGATAAAAAATAAAGCCAGCAACTTACCTTGTTCAATAGTTCAAGCAGTTTGTCAGATGATGTTGGANCACCAACATTGAATGCAGCCTATATGAGATAGAGGAGTGAATATTTAATTTAATAAAAAATATTGGGGAGGAGGATGATGATAAAAAATAAAGCCAGCAACTTACCTTGTTCAATAGTTCAAGTAGTTTGTCAGATGATGTTGGGAAACCATGTTGAAGAAATGCCTAAATATTAAATTAAATAAAATATAGTGTTTATATATATATACAAGTCTCTCTACCACATACATACAATCAATCTTAATAAGATAGCTTACCATACATTCATTATACTGGCATTGTATATATTGATCCAGAATGCTAGTCTTTGTTTATAACTTAAAAGTTGCAAATCCACCACTGAAAGCTTTTGTATTAACGCCCTGAAATTCCATAAATTAAGTCTTTCACGTATATTTACATATCTAACACCCAATCTTTCTCATATTTACATGAATAAGCATATTTGCATACATATATCACTCATTACATAAAAAAATATCATTATCTTGATCTTTTTAAAACTACACCTTCTCATTCAATGATTTAAGACATCAAGGTGTTATAAGTGCAAATACACGAGAATTGCATGGTAAGTATATGTAAATTTCTCTTTTTTTANAAGACATCAAGGTGTTATAAGTGCAAATACACGAGAATTGCATGGTAAGTATATGTAAATTTCCCTTTTTTTTAAAAAAAAAAAAATTACCTTAGTTTTTCAATGGCTGGAAGACACAAGACGATGCGATTGAGATTTAAAGTGCCTCTGGTGAGGTGTAGGAATTTCTTATATGGTCCTATATCACCTTCTGATAGAATACAGTATGGATCTTGTATTTGTGTGCCTATAAAGGTCGCAGAATCTCTGCTATTAGATGGTCTTATGCAGGAGATGTTCAGCTTTGTAGCCGTGGAGGCTTCACTTTCTCTATGAATTTGCGGCACAATCAGTTTCTTGAAAATGCTAACCATTATTTTGATTAGCTGCTCTGATAGCTTGTTTTCTTCTCCTCTGTAAGTTTCTTCGCTTCTCAATCGTTGGATTCTGTGCTGTTGTTTCGAGTTTTCTGTCTTTTGATCAGCTTCATTTTCTGTAGAAATAGGAGACAGAAGACCTGATCAGTTTTTTAGCGTGAAATCTCAATAGATTATTTGTGTAAAAGCAANACCATTATTTTGATTAGCTGCTCTGATAGCTTGTTTTCTTCTCCTCTGTAAGTTTCTTCGCTTATCAATCGTCGGATTCTGTGCTGTTGTTTCAAGTTTTCTGTCTTTTGATCAGCTTCATTTTCTGTAGAAATAGGACACAGAAGACCTGATCAGTTTTTTAGCGTGAATCTCAATAGATTATTTGTCTAAAAGCGCAACAATATGCTAACCAGAAGACTTTCTATAATGCAAACTTTTTGCTTCTGCGGCCAACTCCAGAGAAGTTTTCCTTTCAGTACCGACTGGAATTTGATCAATTGTTTTCATATTTGTTGAAGATTCAGTGAATCCATGGCTTCCTAATTCGCTTACATGGTGTGTTTGCAGCTTCTGTTCCCACTGCAGTAAAAATTCTTTCTTGTTTTTCCTTTCTTGATGGAGAGTTTGCTTCGTTTCTTCTACTTTTTTCTGTAAATAGATGACTTCTTCTTCTACCTTCGCTATCTCTGCAACGAGAATTTGTACCTGCACAAACGATTTTATTATATAATAAAATGTGTTTCTATTATGATCAATAATGGCTGATCTGTTTGTAATAAAGAGAATACCTGAAGAGAAACCGAAGAAGAAGAAGAGGAAAGACATGAATGACACACAAATGATCCGTGAAGTGCACGATGGAGAACTGCATTCAATTTCTGTTCATTCTCAAGAATTTCTTGCAGCTGAGCCACCTATAAATTAAAAGAAATGAAAGAAAATCTTTAAGAAAACTAAATCTTCGTTGTTTGATGTGAAACGTATTGTTGTTTCTGTCACCTCAGCTTCGAGCTGGAGTTTCTTCTGATTGCGCTCTTCTTCCTTCAGCATCAGCAGTTCCTCAAATTTCATTACAGTGAAGGAGAGGTCAGAATTTAACAACTGCTGTAACAAAATGAAGAGAGGTGGCTTAATTCATGAGTTTTGACGGTGCTGATGAACTAAAATGCAGCGGCGGTGGATTGATGACGAACTGCAAGTTGGAAATTTTCTTTCTTTCTTTTTTTTTTTAGTTTAATTTTCCGTGCTTGCATTCATGTTTGTGGGTAGGTTTTCTTTAACCTGCAATCCGTGACTGTTTTAATAACTGAAGCTGACAGGTTTTGACTTGGTGGCGGGATTAGTTGAAAATTTTCACATGATTCGAATTTACAGTTCTATTTATTTTTATTTTTGCTTTTGATTTGGAGTTGGATTGTTTGAAAATTTTCATAATTTGATTTTACAGTTCTAGTTTTCTAGCTTGAATGAAATTGCAAACATTGGGTTTAGAAAAATATGTTTTGAAGATTTACATACATATAACATTTTGAACTTTACACATCACATTACCTATGTATTAAAAATATATATTTCACTCTTAAAAATTAGGTGTTAGATGTGCAATTACAAATGAATTGGGTGGCATGCATGCTATGTATGAAATGTGAAGTATTTATTTATCTTGTGACCATTGAGCTTTTGGTTGAATAATGGTTTAATCAACACAATATATTTACCCACTTATGATCTAGCAACACGCCAATTCTTTTTATTTAAAAATGTTAAATGACTAAATACAAATTAATATACATAATTCAATCTTGATAATACCTTCATAGATTTTTACCAATTTAATGAAATGATGCTTCAGCCTTTGGCTAAAATATAATTTGAAAAACAAAAAAAATTCTTATTTTAAAATCGGAACACAATAGTTTATATTGATAATACTTCAAAAAATTTATTTGTATCTATTACATTAATTTACTCTAACCATTTTTTAGTTCACCATATAAGTAACATGTCTAAAGCAAATCCATTTATATTAGCTATTATGAGAACCTTNTGACTTCTTCTTCTACCTTCGCTATCTCTGCAACGAGAATTTGTACCTGCACAAACGATTTTATTATATAATAAAATGTGTTTCTATTATGATCAATAATGGCTGATCTGTTTGTAATAAAGAGAATACCTGAAGAGAAACCGAAGAAGAAGAAGAGGAAAGACATGAATGACACACAAATGACCCGTGAAGTGCACGATGGAGAACTGCATTCAATTTCTGTTCATTTTCAAGAATTTCTTGCAGCTGAGCCACCTATAAATTAAAAGAAATGAAAGAAAATCTTTAAGAGAACTAAATCTTCGTTGTTTGATGTGAAACGTATTGCTGTTTCTGTCACCTCAGCTTCGAGCTGGAGTTTCTTCTGATTGCGCTCTTCTTCCTTCAGCATCAGCAGTTCCTCAAATTTCATTACAGTGCAGGAGAGGTCAGAATTTAAGAACTGTTGTAGNTCGAGCTGGAGTTTCTTCTGATTGCGCTCTTCTTCCTTCAGCATCAGCAGTTCCTCAAATTTCATTACAGTGAAGGAGAGGTCAGAATTTAACAACTGCTGTAACAAAATGAAGAGAGGTGGCTTAATTCATGAGTTTTGACGGTGCTGATGAACTAAAATGCAGCGGCGGTGGATTGATGACGAACTGCAAGTTGGAAAATTTCTTTCTTTCTTTTGTTTTTTAGTTTAATTTTCCGTGCTTGCATTCATGTTTGTGGGTAGGTTTTCTTTAACCTGCAATCCGTGACTGTTTTAATAACTGAAGCTGACAGGTTTTGACTTGGTGGTGGGATTAGTTGAAAATTTTCAAATGATTCGAATTTACACTTTTATTTANCAATCCGTGACTGTTTTAATAACTGAAGCTGACAGGTTTTGACTTGGTGGTGGGATTAGTTGAAAATTTTCACATGATTCAAATTTACACTTTTATTTATTTATTTTTATTTTTTTGCTTTTGATTTGGAGTTTGGGATTGTTTGAAAATTCTCATAATTCGATCTAACAGTTCCAGTTATTTAGCTTGAATGAAATTGCAAACATTGGGTTTAGAAAAATATGTTTTGAAGATTTACAAACATATAACATTTTGAACTTTACACGTCACATTACCTATGCATTAAAAATATATATATTTCACTTTTAAAAATTAGGTGTTAGATGTGCAATTACAAATGAATTGGGTGGCATGCCCCCTTTCTCCCAACATGCTATGTATGAAATGTGAAGTATTTAATTATCTTGTGACANCACATTACCTATGCATTAAAAATATATATATTTCACTTTTAAAAATTAGGTGTTAGATGTGCAATTACAAATAAATTGGGTGGCATGCCCCCTTTCTCCCAACATGCTATGTATGAAATGTGAAGTATTTGATTATCTTGTGACCATTGAGCTTTTGGTTGAATAATGGTTTAATCAACACAATATATTTATCCACTTATGATTTAGCAACACGTCAATTTTTTTTATTTAAAAATGTTAAATGACTAAATACAAATTTCAACATATAAGTAACATGTTTAAAGCAAATCCATTTATATTAGCCATTATGAGAACCTTCAATGAAGTAGCTGATCACTTGAGCTCCAGCAATACATGAAACATCGTTTATAAACTCTAAATTATAAATATAAGGGAATGGTCGAAGGCTATGATACGAGCCTCGACTATCTCTCATGCGTCTATAATTCAAATACCACACCTTACACTCGGGGGAATTGAACCCCATACCAGATGAGACATATAGCTCACAATGAAATGCCCGACCAATTGATCGAGTACGAGGAGCATATATATATATATATATATATA